>JAJOOH010003980.1:0-20948 GCA_029582605.1 Solanum gracilifrons
ATATCTAATTTCTAAACTTAATTAGTTATATATTCAAGCAAATTAGTTCCAAGTTCAAGTTCTAATTTCAAGTTCAAGTCTAAGTTCAACTTCAAATTCTAAGTTCAAGTTCAAGTTCTAATTTCAAGTTCAAGTTCTAAGTTCAAGCTCAAATTCTAATTTCAAGTTCAAGTTATAAGTTCAAGTTCAAATTCTAAGTTCAAGTTCTAATTTCAAGTTCTAATTTCAAGTTCAAGTTCTAAGTTCAAGTTCAAATTCTAATTTCAAGTTCAAGTTCTAAGTTCAAGTTCAAATTCTACGTTCAAGTTCTAATTTCAAGTTCAAGTTCTAAGTTTAAGTACAAATTCTAAGTTCAAGTTCAAGTTCTAAGTTCAACTTCAAGTTCTAATTTCAAGTTCAAGTTCAAATTCTAAGTTCAAGTTCAAGTTCTAAATTCAAGTTCAAGTTCAAGTTCTAAGTTCAAGTTCAAGTTCTAAGTTCTAAGTTCAAGTTCAAGTTTTAAGTTCAAGTTCTAAGTTCAAGTTCAAGTTCAAGTTCAAGTTCAAGTTCAAATTCAAGTTCAAGTTCTAATTTCAAGTTCAAGTTCAAATTCTAAGTTCAAGTTCTAAGTTCAGGTTCTAATTTCTAGTTCAAGTTCTAAGTTTAACTTCAAATTCTAAGTTCAAGTTCTAATTTCAAGTTCAAGTTCTAAGTTCACGTTCAAATTCTAAGTTCAAGTTCAAGTTCAAGTTCTAATTTCAAGTTCAAGTTCTAAGTTCACGTTCAAATTCTAAGTTCAACTTCAAGTTCTAAATTCAAGTTCAAGTTCTAATTTCAAGGTCAAGTAGAAACTTTAAGTTCACGTTCAAATTCTAAGTTTAAGTTCAAGTTCTAAGTTCATGACATTCAAACATTCATCATCTAAATTCGTGACATTCAAACATTCATCATCTACTCATAACACTTCAATTACTAATTTCTAACTTTAAATTATTAAAACTTTACTAACTAGTCCTAAAATCAAATCCAAAAAAATCTCAATTCAACCTCAAATTACATATTCTCAAGTCATTAAGTTATGTTAAGTTTGGGTTTTTGGTCAACTTCAAACGACCATAACTCCTAACTCAAGATGAGTTAGGTGTGCTTCTAGATACCATAGGAAAGATCTTGGAATTATCTTTCCAACTTCGTCGAATTTACGCAATTTCGAGTTCGAATGAGTGAGATATTCCCATTTGAAGTTGAGTTGTTCAAATAAGGAAAGTCTAACTCGGATTTTGGAAGGGTATTTTGGTGTTTACCAAACCCAATTAAATTAATTCATTTTTTGGTAATTACTTAGGGGTCTAAACTGAACTTGGTCAGTTTATGCTTTCACAAAAGAGTTAGGGTTTTGAGAGAAGAGAAAAGAAAAGGAGAAAAGAAGAGAAGAAGCAAGGATTCGTCGATTTTGTGGAGAATTACTTGTGGATTTCGCCAAGGGTTAATCCTTACGAGGTATGTGAGTCTTTCATAGCGTTGAGTTCGTTCACCCACGCGCCAAACATGTTTATTTCAGCGAAGTTTATTCTAGAAAGTTCAAAGTTGATGAATATTGAATGATGTTCTTGAATTATGCTTTCGTTCTAGAGTTAGGTTGAGAATGAGGAATTCCTTGAGGTTAAAATGTTGTTTCCTTGAGTTGTTTGAGTTAGATTCTTGTGTATACATACTGGGTATCTGAATCTAAGGAGAATTTGAGAAAAAGAACAGAGTTTAGGCGAATTGGGATTAGAAAATGAAGAAGGAACAAGTCGGGCAGAAACTGGGTACCAGGTCCGCGACAGTCCGCGTCGCGGACCTGCTCCTCAAAAGTGTAGTTTTTCCCTTCGCTTCTCGACGAGGACACAGACCTCTCTTCCTCAAAAAGTATTTTTGCGACCCAAATTTAAATACATCTCCGCGTCGCGGATCCATCCTCAGACAGTGATTTTTTTTAAATATTTTCTCATGTTTAGCTATCTAAAATCATTCCTAAACATCATGAGATCTTTCCTATCACAAATCATAATTATTGAATCCATAATTCAATTCAAGGAAAGTTAAGAGTCAAGTCAAGAGAAGTTTCGAGTCAAGTCAAGAAAAGTCAAGAGTCAAGTTAAGAGAAGTTCATAAAGTTTTCCAAAAGTCTTTTACAAATGTTTTAACTTTGTTTTAAGACTTGAGTTTTGAGTTAAGTAAAGAGTAAAGACTATAGTTTGAAATGCATTTTTTCAAAAGAGTATATAGGGCCTATGTATTCCCAAAGTGTAAATGTTTTCACATTTAAACAAGAGAAAAAACTGAGATTTCCAAAAGAGCCTTTGAGCTAGTTTTCAGTAAAGAGTAAGAGTAAAGTTCATTCTTCATAGATTATTCGAGAACTAAGTATTTCCGAGAGTTAAGATGTTTACACATTTGAGCAAGAAAGGAAACCGAGATTTCCAAGAGTGCTTTTAAGCTAAGTTTTTGAGTAATTATCTCAAACCAAAGAAAGAAGTTATGTTTTAAACATATGAGCTAGTATAGTTTGGGAGTAGTGTTGAGCACCGACATGGGGGAGAGTTTAGATAACTGACAGCCTCTATAAACTATGTAGCCATTTTGGGTAGCAAATGATCATACTTTTTAGATGAATCCTTAAGTGTGCTTTTTAGCATAGACTAGTGGATCCACTTAGTTAAGCGTTCTATATGACGGAAAAGTATAACACAATTCTGGTAGCGTGGGCAAGACGTTGTATCACCACTTAGGCTCATAGTGGTGGTTGTCGGTTAGAGAAACTCCCACAGAAACTATATTACTTAATTATATGAGTAAAGTTAAGTTTATTACTGCATTTTCTTTAACAGACTATGTTTTTTTCTACTATTTTAAAGGCTTTCTATATATTGCATGTGTTTTATTGCTTTAATTGAGCTAAGTTATTCAGGAGTTGAGTAATTCCAAGGTAAGTGTTTCTTTCAGATTCTTTTCTAGCTTAACTTATGTTTAGTATTCCAACTCGCATACTCGTGCCTTCAATGTACTGATGCTAGTTGGCCTGCATCTTATTATGATATAGTCGCAGGTAATAAGGATCAACATCCAGCACCTCGTTGATCCAGTTGAGCACTCAGAGTCAGTTGGTGAGTCTCCTAGCTTTCCGAATGATCTTTTTGATTACTTTCAGTATTTTAGTTCTTTATGATTTCGTGGGTCTTGTCTCGACATCCATCTCAGTTGTTTAGAGGCTTCATAGACAGAGTTAATGATGTTAGTTTATGAGTCTTTACTGTCCTTTTTCAGTTAAGTTGAGACTTGAGTTGCCATTTTAGCATTGAATGTTATTTATTACATTCTAAGTTATATTTTGAGCAGTTCAATTTACTTGTTTTAAAAGTATTTATCTTGAGTAAAGTCTTCCGTTGAGTAAGTAAGCCAGGCCAAAGGTTCTCTTGGGGCCAGCAATGGTTCTCGAGTGCCAGTCCCTCCCAGGGTGTAGGCTCGGGGCATGACATATGCCTTTTAACTTGACATCATTTCACATTTATACCTTACAACTTTGATATACACAAGTAGACACTTAAACTGGTATAAAGTTGAACAAATGGAGACTCACATCCTACGTGGCATCTTACATGACACTTTGTGTCCTACGTGGCATCCTACATTACACTTTGTGTACTACGTGTATTATGTCATATAGGACTCATGTGTCTACTTGTTCAACTTTATACAAGGTTAAGTCTCTATACGCACCCAAAGTTGGAGAACATAAATATGAAATGAAGTCAAGTTAAATGACACATTTATGTATTACGCCAATGATAAAACTTGTTTCTATATCTTGGATAATTGTTTGAATGTTGCAAATTCGGTTATTATTTGAATGATTTCCTCAACATGTTGTATGTCTCACACTTAGCTAAATTAACTACAAAAGAATGCATACTTGAAATTTTAAGATCTATTTAACCACATCATTTCATGATTTATTTGACATTATTGAATATTGGTTTGGGTAACTTCACATTCTTATTAGAACAACTAGAAGTAATTATTTTGTTTGAAATTGAATCCCTTCATGAATTGATTACTGATTCTTTTCGTTGTTTTTCTTCGTGTGAACGATGTCTTGGGATGAGTCCAATGGGACTCGATATTCGTCCTTCTGTTCTTAATTGGACTGCGAAGGCTCAAATGATGTTGTTCTCTTTGAGTCAGACTCGATTCTTGATTCAAGAAAATTGAAGCAAATATACATGTGCAAAGGAAGTAAAAATACATGGCAAGAATGGGCCAAAGCCCAAAAACAATTCAAAAAGCAACTTCTAGATTTAATAGTCTAGAATAAATGGACCAAATTCCAAGTTTGGGCAGCAAGGAATTTGGGCTAAAGAAGCCCAAGTTCACTTTCTTTACCTAATATTTTATTGGATTTTTTAGATTAATGAATTATTTTAGAGTAATTATTACTCTCTCCGTTTAAAAAAGAATGACCTAGTTTGACTTGGAACGGCGTTTAAGAAAAGAAAGAAGACTTTATAATTTTGTGGTTCTAAATTAAAGTAATGTCAAATGTACAAAAATGTCCTTTAATCTTGTGGCCTTAAACATATCACGTGGGAAGTTGAAGTTAAAGTGTTGCAAAAAAAGGAAAAGGGTCATTCTTTTCGAAACAGACTAAAAAGGATACTAGGTCATTCTTTTTTAAACGGAGGGAATACTTTTTTGGTGTATGCCTTTTATCATAGTCTATAGCCTAATTTACATCGAAATCACATATTGTTCCCTTCATCTCTCTCCTTCTCCTCTAACCCCCTATTTCCCTCCTCCTCCAACTCCTCATCTTTCTCCTTCTTCGGCCAACCTTGATGGAGATAGCTACTCCGACGAATAAAACAACGAATAACAATCACTCCAACACTCATTTTTCGTTCTCACCTCCACACCACCACCAAATAGACCTAATAATAATAATATTAAAAACACAATAATCAAATCAGAAAATCACCAATTTCAACCAAAAATTAGGAGCTCCAGCGGGTTCTATGAAAATCGACGATGTCCAGTTTCTACTCTCTTTTCTCTTTTATGCTAATTTTCTTTATTTTTCAATTTATATGTATTAAGTAGAATCAAAGAAGATTGTAGTTTTTGTATTTGTTGCTTAAGTAGAACTGTAGAACATAAAATAGTGGTATTGTTAAATCTGAACAAAATTTTGATGGTGTTTGTCTCTCCGATGAGCTTCATGAAAATCATCATTTAGATCTCATCATTTTAGTCAACTTCAAATGACCATAACTCCTAGCTCAGGAAGAGTTAAGTATGTTTCTAGATATCGTGGGAAAGATCTTGGAATAATCTTTCCAACACCGCCGAGTTTGTGCGATTCCGATTTCATATAAGTGAGATATTTCCTTTGGAAATTGGGTTGTTTAGATAAGGAAAGTCTAGTCCGAATTTTGGAAGGGTATTTTAGTCTTTTCTTTGCCCAATTGTTTTATTTCATTTTTGGTAATTAAGTTAAGGTCTAATCAGAATTCGATCAGTTTAGAAAGTTAAAATTCACGCTAGGGCTTAGAGAAAAGAGAAAAGAGGAGAAAGGAGAAGAAAAGTTCAAAGTTTATCGATTCTTGGAGATTTTCGTGTGGATTTCGCCAAGGATTTGATCCTACAAGGTATGTAAGGCTTTCATAACGTTGGGTTCGTTCAGCCACGTGCAAAACATGTTTATTTCAGCGTGAATTCATCCTAAAAGAGTTTGAAAGTTGATGTTCTTGATATCTATTCTTGAATTTGATAATATCCTTGAGTTGGGCTGAAATTTAGAAGTTTCTGAGATCGTTACGTCAAATTATTGAGTTGGTTGGAGTTAGGTTCTTAGGTACATTTGTTGGGTATCTGTATCTCAAAAAAATTTGGGAAAAAGAATCGAGTTTGGACGAATTGGGGCTGGAAAACAAAGAAGAGATTTAGTCCGGAAAATCTGGGCACTAGCTCCGCATTGCAGACCTGCTCCCCAGATTTGGGAAAAATGTGTTCACGGAGCGGAGCGGTCACAGACCGTTCTGCCTCAAAAAGTATTTTTGTGACCAAAAATTAAATACATAACCGCGTCGCGGAGCCACCCTCAGACAATGATTTTTTTTTTTTTATCTTTTCTCATGTTTAGCTATCTAAAAACACTTCTAAACATCATGAGACCTTTCCTATCACAAATCACAATCCTTGAATCTATAATTCAATTCAAGGAATTTTAAGAGTCAAGTTTAGAAGTTAAGAAGCAAGTCAAGAGAAGTTCATTGAAGTGAAAAAGTCTTTCACAAACGTTTTAACTTTGTTTTAAGACTTAAGTTTCGAGTTAAGCAAAGAGTAAAGAGTTGAGTTCATTTCTCAAAAAAGCTATAAGAGAACTAAGTATTCCCAAGAGTTTAAAATGTTTTCACATTTGAACAAGAAATGGAACATCAATTCCAAGAGAGCTTTTAAGCTAAGTTTTGAGTAGTTATCTCAAACCAAAGAAAGAAGTTTTTTTAAAAAACATATGAGCTAAGTATATTTTGGGAGTAATATTGAGCATCGATATGGAAATGCAAGTTCATATTAACTCAAGTCTCCATAAACCATATAGCCATCATGGGTAGTAAAGGATGATACTTTTTGGATGGCTCCTTGAGATGTTTTTAGCATAGACTAGTGGATCCACTTAGTTAAGCGTTTTATATGACGGCAAAGTATAAGACAGTTCTGGCTGCGTGGGAAATACGGTGTATCACCACTTAGGCTCATAGTGGTGGTTGTCGGTTAGAGAATCTCCCACATAAACTATATTACTTTATTATGTGAGTAAAGTTGAGTTTGTTATTGCATTTTTCTTTAACAAACTAAGTTGTTTTCCACTGTTTTTACAAGATTTCTATATATTGCATATGTTTATCGTTTTATATTGAGTTAAGTTATTCACGAGTTAAGTAAAGCCAAGGTAAGTATTCATTTCAGATCCTTTTCAAACTTAAGTTGTGTTTAGCATTCTGACTCACATACTCGTACATTCAATGTACTGATGCAAGTTGGCATGCATCGTCTTATGATGCAGACGCAGGTAACCAGGATCAGCATCCAGCGCCTCGATGATCAGGTTGAGCACTCAGAGTTAGTTGGTGAGCCTCCTTGCATTCTGGAGGATTCGTTTATCATTTGCTTTCTAGTTTTCAGTAGTTAGGATGATCGGGGGTCCTGTCCCGACATCCCTCTTTGTTTTAGAGGCTTCATAGACAGTTAGTAGTTCAGTTGTCTTTACATTATCATTTCATATGTTAAGACTTGAGTTGCCATTTTGGCCAAATTGAATGTTGACTTTTAAACATTCTAAGTTATTTTATTAAACAGCTGAGTAAGTGCATTTGATCATTGTAATAATGCTTAGAGTCTTCCGCTGAGTAAGTAAGCTAGGCCAAAGGTTCGCTTGGGGCCAACAATGGTTCTCAAGTGTCAGCCACGTACGGAGTGTATGCTCGGGGAGTGACATGCATGGTGTTTTGTTTTGTGATTGGTTTGAGATACTGATAGTTCGATGATGGAATTGTAGTTTATATTTATTTCTTTTATTAATGATGTCAATTATTTCTCTCATATTTCATATCTTCAAAAGAAAAAATGTTAGCCTTCACAAAACATCCTTAAACATTAAAATAATTGAAATTTGAGAGAGAGAGACACACACAAAGAGAGAGAAAGGGAGAGAGAGAACGAAGAAGAGAGAGAGATAAAATGACGGAAGTAAAGAGAAGAACGAGAGAAAAAAAATAAAGAGAATGATGTGTTTTATTCCTTCTTTTGCTATTTTGGATAAGAAAATACAATTAGTTTTTGTAAAACTATCACGACCCAGATCATCGTGATTGGCACCCACACTAATCCTCTGGTGGGAGAACCATTACTACAATCCAAACTGAACAACTCAACTAAAAACTAAGCATTTAAGGATACAGAAGCAAGTTTAAATGCAGAATGAAAGTAGAGTTCCCATAAACTCCAAAACGTCTAACAAAACACTGCGGAAATTATTCCCTAAAGTCAATGTACCAAAAATCTAATAAGGATCATAAGTCTAAGGAAATGGGTACAACCCAATTAAATAAGAGAAAACTAAAGTACTAATCTAAGTCCGAGTAAGATGAACTACGCAAAAAGAGAACTCATGGCAGCTTAGAAGAACTGACTCACCCTTGAATTCGATTGATCACTAATCTTCTAGACGAGATCTGTCAATAGTCCCCTGAAGATGCCCTGTACTCAACAAGAAAGAGCAAGTGCAATATCAGTACAAAATCACAATGTACTGGTAGGATCACGCGACTATCCCAAGAAGTGCAATATAAGCAAGTAATTGCAACATCATAAACATGCATACACCGAACATTCAAACATCATGAAATCATCCATAAACATGAGATCATGAACCTTGAATCCATAATTCAATTCCAAAAAAGTTATGATCAAAGTCAAAGAAGTTAAGAAGTCTAGAAGTTAAGAAGCAAGTCAAAGCAAAGTTTCTTAAAGTTTTCAAGAGTCTTTAACAAACGTTTTAACTTCGTTTTTAGGCTCAAGTTTCAAGTGAAGCAAAAAGTAAAGAGTTGAGTTCATTTCTCAAAAAGTTATATGGGGACTAAGTATTCCCAAAGAGTTTATAAATGTTTTCACATTTGAGCAAGAAAGGGAACATCGATTCCAAGAGAGCTTTTAAGCTAAGTTTTGAATAATTATCTCAATTCAAAGAAAGAGTTTTGTTTTTACAAACATATGAGCTAAGTATATTTTAGGAGTAGTATTGAGCACCAATATGGGGATGCGAGTTCATATTAGCTCAAGTCTCCATAAACTATGAAGCCATTATAGGTAATAAATGATCATACTTTTTAGATGACTCCTTAAGATGCTTTTAGCATAGACTAGTGGATCCACTAAGTTAACCGTTCTATATGACGGCAAAGTATAGGACAGTTATGGCAGCATGGCAAGACGTTGTATCACCACTTAGGCTCATAGTGGTGGTTGTCGGTTAGAGAATCTTCCACAAAAGTTATATTACTTTTATATTTAAGTAAAGTTGAGTTTGTTATTGCTTTATCTTTAACGAACTAAGTTTTTTACACTGTTTTACAAGCTTTATATATATATTCCATGTGTCTTATTGCTTTATATTGAGTTTAGTTGTTCACGAGTTAAACAGAGCCAAGGTAAGTGTCCATTTGTACTACTTTCAAGCTTAAGTTGTTGTTTAACTTTCCAACTCGCATACTTGTACATTCAATGTACTAATACCAGTTGGCCTGCATCTTATTATGATGCAGACACAGGTAACCAGGATCAGCATCCAGCACGCCGTTGATCCAGTTGAGCACTCCAGAGCCAGTGGTGAGCCTCCTTGCATTACAGAGGACTCGATTATTGCGCTTTCCTAGTTTTGCTTTATTAGGATGTTGTTGGGTCTGTCCCAACATCCATCTCAGTATTATATAGGCTTCCTAGATAGTCAGACAGTTAGTATTGAGTCTCTCATCTATGTATTTGTAGATACTTTGTTTTGAGACATAAGTTGTCATTTTGGCTAAGATATTATCATTTAAACTATTGCATTGAGCTTATTTTGTTGATTAAGTCTTCCGCTGAGTTCAGAAAGCCAGGCCAAGGGTTTGCTTTGGGCCAGCAATGGTCTCCGAGTGCCGGCCACGTCCAGGTGTAGGCTCAGGAAGTGACAAACTTGGTATCAGAGAACAGAGTTTAAAAGTCCTAGGGAGTCTATGAAGCCGTGTCAGTAGAGTTCTAGTTATCGGTGTGAAGCACGTCACATCTATAATTATGAGGCTGCAACATTTAGGAAATTCTTCACTTCCTTCATATTAATCTTGTGCGTTGGAGTTTATCTCTAAAAGTTTCTCTTTAATTCGTGCTTGTGCGTGTTACAGATAACCATGCCTCCACGAAGAGCAGCACGAGGTCGTCTAGCTAGGAGAAATGTTGAACCACAAGAGCAAAGGGTACCTAATACACCAAACGTGCAACCTCAGGGTGAGGTCACTAATGCTGAATTCCGTGAGGCTATCCGGATGTTGAGCCAAGCTGTGACTAACCAGGTTGGGCAGCCAAGAGGACCAAGACAAGATGAGGCTGACACTTCGAGGATTTGCAAATTCTTGAGAATGAATCCTCCTAGTTTCACTGGTTCTGTCACTACTGAGGATCCAAAAATTTTTATTGAGGAGCTGAAGAAGGTATTTGATGTGATGCATGTGGCAGATACTGAGCGAGTTAAACTAGTTGCATATCAACTGAAAGATGTTGCTAAAACATGGTTCGATCAGTGGAAAGGGGGTCGACCTGAGAATGCACCACTTGCTAGTTGGACTTGTTTCGAGGAAGCCTTCTTGGGGCGTTTCTTTCCCCGAGAACTGAAGGAGGCTAAGGTACAAGAGTTTCTTACACTGAAACAGGATTCCTTGAGTGTGCATGAGTATGGGTTGAAGTTCACCCAGCTGTCCCGCTATGCTCCTAAAATGGTTAAGGGCATGAGGAGCAGAATGAGCTTGTTTATTGCTGGCTTGGGTCGTCTGTCAAGCAAAGAGGGTAGGGCAGCGATGATGATAGGTGACATCGACATATCAAGGTTGATGGTTTATGTGCAACAGGTTGAAAAAGAGAAGCTAAGAGACAGGGAAGAGTTCAGAAGTAAGAAAGCGAAGACATGGAATGAGTATGGACAGTAGCAAGGCAATGTGAATCGTTCGTCCTTTCAGCAGAAGCAAAAGGGGGCTGCTCCATCATCTGCTAGTGCACCTGCACCTCAAACAAAGGCAAATATTATGGTCAGAATTTGCAGAACTTCATATCTAAACCAGCGCAGTCCCAGGGTAGTGTGGCACAATGAGGTAGTTGGGCTTCTGCATGTGCTAAGTGTAGGAGAACCCACCCCGGTAAGTGTCGTGATGGCTTGACAGGTTGTTTCAAGTGTGGACAAGAGGGACACTTCTTGAAAGAGTGTCCTAAGAATAAGCAAGGTAGTGGAAATCCAGGCAATAGAGCCCAGTCTTCATCAGTTGCTCCACCAGACAGGGCTGCACCTAGAGGAGCTACTTCTGGTACTGGCGGAGGAGTAAACCGCCTTTATGCAATAACCAGTTGCCAAGAGCAAGAGAACTCTTCAAATGTTGTCACTGGTATGATCAAAGTCTTTGGTTTTGATATTTATGCTTTGCTAGACCCAGGAACAAGTTTATCTTTTGTGACCCCTTATGTTGCAAATAAGTTTGATGTTATCCCTGAGAAACTTTGTGAATCTTTCTGTGTTTCTACACTTGTTGGGGAGTCTATTCTAGCTGAGCGAGTTTATCATGATTGTGTCATTTCCATCAATCAAAAAGACACCATGGCTGATCTAGTTGAGCTAGACATGGTAGATTTTGATGTCATTCTAGGTATAGATTGACTTCATGCCTGTTATGCCTCCATAGATTGCAGAACTCGAGTTGTCAAGTTTCAGATTCCTAATGAGCAGTCATAGAGTGAAATAAACTTCGGCATAGACATCATTCCAGATACTCGTCCTATTTCTATTCCGCCATATAAAATGCCTCTAGTAGAGTTGAAACAGTTGAAAGAGCAGTTGAAAGATCTTCTAGATAAAGGTTTCATTCGACAAAGTTTCTCACCTTGGGGCGCTCCGGTCTTATTCGTGAGAAAGAAAGATGGTTCCCTTAGGATGTGTATAGACTACCGTCAGTTGAACAAGGTTATGATTAAGAATAAGTATCATCTTCCAAGGATAGATGATTTATTTTATCAACTTCAAGGTGCCACCTATTTTTCAAAAATTGACCTCAGATCAGGCTACCATCAGTTGAAAGTTAGGGAATGCGACATTCCAAAGACAGCATTCAGGACTAGATATGGTCATTATGAGTTCTTGGTCATGTCCTTTGGTTTGACCAGTGCACCAGCAGTGTTCATGGATCATATGAACAGAGTCTTCAAACCTTATTTAGATATGTTAGTTATCGTCTTCATTGATGATATACTAATCTATTCAAGGAATGAATAAAATCATGCTAGTCATCTTAGAATAGTTCTTCAGACCTTGAAGGATAGAGAATTGTATGCCAAGTTCTCCAAGTGTGAATTTTGGCTTGAGTCTGTGGCATTCTTGGGCCATATTATTTCCAGTGATGGTATTAGAGTTGATACTCAGAAAATTGAGGCAGTGCAGAATTGGCCTAGACCCACATCTCCAATTCATATTAGGAGTTTCTTGGGTTTAACTGGCTATTATAGAAAGTTTGTAGAGTGGTTCTTGTCTATTTCGTCTCCTTTGACCAAGTTGACTCAGAAGACAGTGAAATTTCAATGGTTTGAAGCTTGTGAGAAGAGCTTTCAGGAATTGAAGAAGAGGTTGACTGGTTCCCAGTTTTGACCATACCAAAGTGTACTCAAGGTTTTGTGGTGTATTGTAATGCATCCAGAGTTGGTATGGGTTGTGTGTTAATGCAGAATGGAAAGGTGATAGCTAATGCCTCAAGACAGTTAAAGGTTCATGAGAAGAATTATCCAACCCATGACTTAGAGTTGGCTGCGGTAGTTTTCGCCTTGAAGATTTGGCGACACTACTTGTATGGTGTTCATGTTTATATATTCACTGATCACAAGAGCTTGCAATAGGTATTCACTCAGAAAGAACTCAATCTCAGACAGAGGCAGTGGTTGGAATTACTCAAGGATTATGACATGAGTATTCTTTACCACACGGGTAAATTATTTCAGATAGAGGTGCACAATTTACTGCACAGTTCTGGAAATCCTTCCAGAAAGGTTTGGGTTCGAAGGTGAATTTAAGTACTGTCTTTCATCCCCAGACAGATGGGCAAGCAGAGCACACTATTCAAACCTTAGAAGACATGTTGAGGGCTTGTTTGATTGATTTCAAGGGAAATTGGAATGATCACCTACCTCTCATCGAGTTTTCTTACAACAATAGTTTTTACTCTAGCATCCAAATGGCTCCATATGTAGCTCTTTATGGGAGAAGATGCAGATCACCTATTAGATGGTTTGAAGTTGGTGAAACAGGGTTGATAGGACCAGATTTAGTTCATCAAACTATGGAGAAAGTGAAAGTAATTCAAGAGAGATTGAAAACAGCACGGAATCGTCAGAAATCCTACACTAATGTTAGAAGAAGGGCGTTAGCGTTCGAAGTAGATGATTGGGTATGTTTAAAAGTTTCACCCGTGAAGGATGTTATGAGGTTTTGTAAGAAGGGGAAGCTTATTCCCTGGTATATTGGACCTTATCGCATAGCCAAGAGGATTGGCAGTGTAGCTTACGAATTGGAGCTACCACAGGAATTAGCAGCGGTTCATCCGGTGTTTCACATCTCTATGTTGAAGAAGTGCATGAGAGATCCTTAATTGATAGTGCAAACGGAAAATGTTAAGATTAAGGATAATTTATCTTATGAGGAGATTCCGGTCCAGATTTTAGATCGCCAAGTTCGCAAGTTGAGAACAAAGGAGGTCGTATCAGTCAAAGTCCTTTGGAGGAATGAGTATGCATGTTGTTACTTGCTTTTGCTTGTTGAGTGTTGAACTTGATGTTGCTACCGTTAGCTTAGTGAAATAAAGCTCATTCGAGGACGAATGTTCCCAAGGGGGAGATATTGTAACATCTCACACCTAGAAATGACTAAAAGAGTTTAAAATATGAAAATATTGATTTTTGGAAAGAACAAGGAAATCTGGAATTTTGTCTAAGTTAAGAAAGTGAGTTTTGGCCATTTTCAAACGGCTATAACTCCTAGCTCAGGAAGACTTAGGAGCATATCTTGATATAGTTGGAAATACCTTGGAGATATCTTTCCAACGCCACCAAGATTGCATGATTTTGACATCGTATGAGTGAGATATGCCTTTCGGAGGTTGGGCTGTTGGATTGAGGAAAGTCCCAATCCGGATTTACGGAAGGGCAAAGTAGTCTTTTCTCTAATTAATTTCCTAATTTAATTTTAGGGATTTATTGGGGTAAAAACATGACTTAGTCAGTTTGGAGAATTGAAAAATACGCTTAGGGCTTAGAGAAGAGAGAAAAGAAGAAAGAAAGAAAGAAAGAAAAAGGCAAGAAGTCTTCAAGATCATCCAAGCTTGTGAGTGGAATTCGTCGAGGGTGATCCCTATTAAGGTATGTGAGATATTTTCGTGTTGGGTTAGTTCACCCACACACCAACTTGTTTCAATCCAATTGTTTTGAGTTTTTTACATGTTGAAAAAGTAAGGTTCTTGAAGAACAAATTGTAGAATTCTTGTTGGTTTAGTTGTTGATGCTTAGGGGTGAGTTGATTCACCTTTTCGAGTTATTTTTCGAGTTAGATTGGTTGTATATTGAGGGTAAAATTGATCCTAAGTGTTTGGGGAAGGAACTATGGAAGTTAGGGAGGATTAGAGAGGAAGAACGGAAGAAAAAAGTCGAAAGTCGCTGAGCAAAAGGGTTGGGGCGCCGCGCCTGCCTGAGCGCCACAAAAACTTCTCTAAAGTGTGGCCTCTGGCGTGTCGCGCCAGCAAGAGCGCCAGTCAATATTCTCTGAAGTTTGACGGCTGGCTCCCCGCGCCTCTCAGAGCACCAGGGACGCAGTTCTCCCCATTCGTTCCCCACCTTTTTGCACTTGTTCTTAAGCGATGTACCTATGTTTTCTAGTTAATTCCAACATTCTAAGGTTCATTCAAACATCATGAAATCATCCATAAACATGAGATCATGCACTTTGAATCCATAATTCAATTCTAGAAAATTAAGATCAAAGTCAAAGAAGTTAAGAGTCAAGTCTAGAAGTTAAGAAGCAAGTCAAAGCAAAGTTTCTTAAAGTTTTCAAGAGTCTTTAACAAACGTTTTAACTTCGTTTTTAGGCTCAAGTTTCAAGTTAAGCAAAGAGTAAAGAGTTGAGTTCATTTCTCAAAAAGCTATAAGGGGACTAAGTATTCCCAAAGAGTTTATAAATGTTTTCACATTTGAGCAAGAAAGGGAACATTGATTCCAAAAGAGCTTTTAAGCTAAGTTTTGAGTAATTATCTCAATTCACAAAAAGAGTTTTGTTTTTACAAACATATGAGCTAAGTATATTTTAGGAGTAGTATTGAGCACCGATACTGGATGTGAGTTCATATTAGCTCAAGTCTCCATAAACTATGTAGCCATCATGGGTAGTAAAGGATCATACTTTTTAGATGACTCCTTAAGATGCTTTTAGCATAGACTAGTGGATCCACTAAGTTAAGCGTTCTATATGACGGCAAAGTATAAGACAATTCTGGCAGCGTGAACAAGATGTTGTATAACCACTTAGGCTCATAGTGATGGTTGTCGGTTAGAGAATCTTCCACAAAAGTTATATCACTTTTATATTTAAGTAAAGTTGAGTTTGTTATTGCTTTATCTTTAATGAACTAAGTTTTTTACACTGTTTTACAAGTTTTATATATATTCTATTTGTCTTATTGCTTTATATTGAGTTTAGTTGTTCACGAGTTAAACAGAGCCAAGGTAAGTGTCCATTTGTACTACTTTCAAGCTTAAGTTGTTGTTTAGCTTTCCAACTCGCATACTCGTATATTCAATGTACTGATGCCAGTTGGCCTGCATCTTATTATAATGCAGACACAAGTAACCAGGATCAGCATCCAGCACGTCGTTGATCCAGTTGAGCACTCCAGAGTCAGTGGTGAGCCTCCTTGCATTCCGGAGGACTCTGTTATTTCTCTTTCCTAGTTTTGCTTTATTAGGATGTTGTGGGGTCTGTCCCATCATCCATCTCAATATTATAGAGGCTTCATAGACAGTCAGACAGTTAGTATTGAGTCTCTCATCTATGTATTTGCAGATACTTTGTTTTGAGACATAAATTGTCATTTTGGCTAAGATGTTATCATTTAACTATTGCATTTTGCTTATTTTGTTGATTAAGTCTTCCGCTGAGTTCAGAAAGCCAGACCAAGGGTTCGCTTGGATCCAGTAATGGTCTCCGAGTGCCAGCCACATCTAGGGTGTAGGCTCGGGAAGTGACACAACCACAATGTACATTCCCATAATCAAACAATTAAGAGGTGAGTTATGACATATAGTTATTCGTTCATACTCATTTACGATTAGTGTGATCAATAATGTAACATTCGCATACATACATGCAATATAATGAAACAAGTACAAACATATATCACACAACATGAAATCACAACCATCACCTACCTCGAACAAAGCTTGAATCCCCTAAGATGTAACATCTCGCAATTTGAAATAACTAGGAGGAAGCTAATAATTGGAAATAATCATTTTTGGAAAGAATGAAAATCTAGAAATTTTGTAAAGTTAGAATAAGTTGAGTTTTGGTCAACTTCAAACGGCCATAACTCCTAACCCAGGATGAGTTAGGTGTATTTCTAAAAATGGTTGGAAAGCTCTTGGAATAAACTTTCCAACGCCACTTACTTTGCACGATTCTGAGTTCATATGAGTGAGTTATGTCCTTTGGAAGTTGGGCTGTTAGAATAAGGAAAGCCTAATCCGGATTTGGAAGGGTAATTTAGTCCTTTCCTTACCTAAGGTTTCTAATTCATTTTTAGGAGTTAATTGAGGGAAAAAAATCAGATTTTAGCCAATTTAGAAAAGTTGAATTTCCATGCTAGGGCTTGGAGAAAAGAGAATAGAATAGAAAGGAGAAGAGGAAAAGCAAGATTCGCCAAGAACAACTGGTTTTGGTTGTGGATTTTGCCTAGGAATCGATCCTACAAGGTATGTGAGTCTTTCATAGCGTTGGGTTCGTTCACCCACACGCCAAACATGCTTAGTTCAGCGATATTCGTCCTAAAAGAGTTTGATAGTTGATGTTCTTGATATGTATTCTTGAATTTGAATGTCGTTCTTGAATTGGGCTGAATTGAGGAGTTTTTGAGATCTTTACGTTGAGTTTTAGAGTTGTTTTGAGCTAGGTTCTTAAGTATATATATTGGGTATCTGAATCTAAAATGAATTTGAGACCAATAGTCGAGTTAAGGCGAATTGGAGTTGGAAAACGAAGAATGAAAAGTTTAGCAGATTTTGGCACGCAAGTCCGCGTCACGGACTTGCTCCCTTAGTGAAAAAAAGTCAGCTCCGCGTCGTGGTTAGGACGCAGACTCCTCTGTCTCAAAATTAATTTTTGCGATCAATTATTTAAATGAAACTCCGCGTCGCGGACTTGTTCCAAGAGGTGATTTCTTGATCTTTTCTCATGTTTAGCTATCTACAAACACTCCTAAACACCATGGGATCTTTCCTATCACAAATAACAATCCTTGAATCCATAATTCAATTCAAGAAGAGTTAAGAGTCAAGTCAAGTGAAGTTAAGAGTCAAGTTAAGAGAAGTTTAAGTTTTTCAAAAGTCTTTGACAAACATTTTAACTTTGTTCTAAGACTTAAGTATCAAGTTAAGCAAAGAGTAAAAAGTTGAGTTCATTTCTCAAAAATCTATAAGGGAACTAAGTATTCCCAAAAGTTTAAAATGTTTTCACATTTGAGCAAGAAAGGGAACACAAATTCCAAGAGAGCTTTTAAGCTAAGTATTGAGTAATTATCTCAAACCAAAGAAAGAAGTTTGTTTTTAAAATATATGAGCTAAGTATATTTTGGGAGTAGTAGTGATCACCGATATGGGGATGCCAATTCATATTAACTCAAGTCTCTATAAACCATGTAGCCATCATGGGTAGTAAATGATCATACTTTTTAGATGATTCCTTAAGGTGTTTTTAGCATAGACTAGTGGATCCACTAAGTTAAGCGTTCTATATGACGGCAAAGTATAGGACAGTTCTGGCAGCGTGGGAAAGATGTTGTATCACCACTTAGGCTCATGGTGGTGGTTGTCGGTTAGAGAAACTCCCACAAAAACTATATTACTTTGTTATATGAATAAAGTTGAGTTTGTTATTTCATTTTCTTTAACGAACTAAGTTGCTTTTTACTGTTTTATAAAGCTTTTCATATATTGCATATTTTTCATTGCTTTATATTAAGTAAAGTTATTAATGAGTTGAGAAGAGCCAAGGTAAGTGTTTCTTTCAGAATCTTTTCAAGCCTATGTTATGTTTAGCATTCCAACTCGCATACTTGTACATTTAATGTATTGATGCCAGTTGGCCTGCATCGTCTTATGATGCAGACGTAGGTAATCAGGATCAGCACGCAGCGCTTCGTTGATCCAATTGAGCATTCAGAGTCTGTTGGTGAGCCTCTTTGCATTCTGGAGGACTCCTTTTACTTTGCTTTCAACATTTTATTGTTAGGTTGATCGGGGGTCTTGTCCCGACATCCCTCCTTGTTTTAGAGGTTTCATAGACAGTTAGTAGTTCAGTTGTCTTTACATTATCATTTCCTATGTTAAGACTTGAGTTGCCATTTTGGCCAAGTTGAATGTTTGACCTTTAAACATTCTTAGTTATTTTATTAAACAGTTGAGTAAAGTGCATTTGATCATTGTAATAATGTTTTTAAGTCTTCCGCTGAGTAAGTAAGCCAGGCCAAGGGTTCGCTTGGGGTCAGCAATGGTTCTCGAGTGTCGGCCACGTCCAGGGTGTAGGCTCGGGCGTGACATAAGAAACTTGATTCTTTCATTTCCATATTATTTTCGCTTGTTCTTGGTCTACAACAATCATAATAATGTGAGGATCAATAAACAAGACCTAATTACCCGGATTATAGTCAATAAAATTAACCCTAGGCCAAACTCTTGATCCCCATACCCAGGTTAGGGTTTCTTCCACCATAAATCCCAAATCAAAACCCTATCTCATCAATAATTACCCAAGAAACTAAGTTCTACGAAATGAAAAATGGATTCAGGGACTGAAAACCTTACCTTTAGCATCAAGAATGGTGAAAAATGGTCAAGAAAACACATGGGTCATTCCTTAGCTCTCAAAGTCAAAACTTGCAGAATAAAACATTTTTGGAGTTTATTTCTGACTTAAGATGCGTCTGTCCCGCCACAGTGGACCTCACCCCGCTACAACAGCCCCGCCCTAGTGGAAAAATTCCACCTTAGCGGCTTGCACGGAAACAATGAGCAAATTTAAGAATTTCAAACCCCCATTTCACAACACACCTTTTTCCCATGACACTCAGAAAATACACGTTCACGCTAAGATCAGTTTCGAGAGTTCTACTCGCCCGAATTCAATTCCGTAAAGTCGTACGATTTCCTTAATATAATGTCTTAGCTATCTACCCATATGATCAAATTCATAATTAGATCTCCCATTTATTTCCAGATTTCTCTAGACCTCACTGACTCCGATTTCGTCCAAATCTGGACTAGGTTGGGAAATTTCAAGATACTACCAAAAAGTTCTCCGGCCCAAAATATTTCTATGTTGGCTTTTCTATAACGACGGGAACCGATAGTTACAAAAAGTAAAACCTGTACTAAAACTCATAATTAATGTTATATAATATAGTATTATTTAAGTAATTGAGTCTATTTTATTTGTATTTTTGTGCTTGTCTAACTCTAACATTACTAACATAATTGAATTCCTCAAAGAAAAATTATTTTCGTTATGTTTATTTTACTTCATCAAATTGTCACAACCCAGGAGTACACCCTAGATGTAACATGGCGTACTAGACCCCGAAAGGCCTAACACAAGCCACTTAGCATATCATAACATAAAGTAAATAGAAATGATGCAGAAATTTTAAAAACTTTTTCCATATCGAAGTCTTTATAAAAGCAAGCGGAAGTCTATAACTCCTTGTCTCAAACCATTTAAAACAACTTTGAATAACTCTTTAGGACGCAGCCCATACAAAAGTCTAAAACATAAAAGAAAAGACATAAAGGAAATGGTGGCTTTATCCTCGATGCTATGAGGACTCACCAAGTCTTCAACTCCTTGCTCTACTAGAAACCTAGCCACGAGAATGAAACTCAATATCGCCAGACCCTACATTTGATAAGAATGTAGGCAAGAGTATGTGTTAGTACAAAATGTACTAAATATGTTAGCTAGCATAACATCATAAGAGCATAACATAATGGTTAGCCAACATAAGACATAAGCATAAAAGGCAATAACATAATCATAAGTATAATCTTTATCATAGACATAATATGAGCATAATTCAACCTAAGGCATAATCCAATAACATAAGAGATACCACATATTCATAAGCATAGCCCATACTTAAATCCTCATAAAATAAGAAAACTCCATAAGTAACCTTCAAGTCATATTTGTGCAATGCATACATGAGACCTCACTACAAAAAAATGCTCAATTTATGGGGGTTATTTTGTCAATTTGAGGCAGTTTTTGACCTTCACAATAAGAATTGAGGAGTTTTTTTAAAAACGCTACAATTACCTCTGCCACGAGCATATTTGTGGCGATTTTAAGAAACCTCCATGACGACCCCCACAAAATTACTTTTTAATTTGTGGAGGTTTGTTACGTCAATTTGTGACGGTTTACAACCTCCATTATACTATTTTAATATTTTTAAAAAATATGTCTGCATGGATTTAAAAATGCCACAATATGATATCAATATTCACGAAATCTAATTTATGGATGTTTGTGACCGCCACAATTGTTATATTTCTATATAAAAAAAATTACATCAAGCCTTTGTTAAGACACATATAAATACTTTCTAAATATTTAATGTAAATCAAATTTCATTATACAAATCAATAATAAAAAGTGTACAAGTTAAAACTCATGTCAAATTCAGTAATAAATCTCATGTATAGCAACTTGAACGTTACAATTTGAAATCTAAAATAGTGTCATATAAGATAAATACTAAAAAGAAGTACTATGTATTTATTTGGTGACTTGAGTTGGTGTCATCCTATCTTTTTTTTTCAAGGTGAAGTAAGCT
>JAJOOH010003981.1:0-23761 GCA_029582605.1 Solanum gracilifrons
CATTCATTTATTTGCAGTACAATCTGTTAGATGATATTATATAAAATTTTAGTTACTAATATAAAAAAAATAAGAAAAATTTAATTTAAACATGGAAATTAATTTTATGCAACGTTGGTGTTGAATTCACCAAAAATGTTCTATTAGAGTGGAACCTTACTTCCACAAAATTAGGATATCTTGAGTTGAAATAATATAATTTAAATCTAAAATCATTTTAAACCCAAAAGATAATAATAAAAAAACATTTTGTAAAGTTTCTCCATAAATTGAGGGTAATTAAACAATCAATCTAAATCTATGCAAATTAAGAAGAAACTAACTTTTCAAGATTTAGATATATCATTCTATTAGGAACAAAAGTAGGAGTTAAAATCAGATAAGAGGATAGCCAAATAAGTGGGCTCGAGCCAATTTTTTTTAGGAAGAGCCCTATATTTTTTCTTCTTTTTTTTTTCAATATTTTTTTTGTTACTATCCTTGAGAAAACATAAGTTCTTTAAAACTATAAAGTAATATTATTGTTGATATTTATATTAATTTAAATTAATTTAAGTTAATAAAATGTCATTCATTTGTTTGCAATACAATATATTAGATGATATTATATAAAATTTTAGTTATTAATATAAAAATATCAAGAAAAATTTAATTAATTTCAAAAAGCTTAGAAACTTCTAGCAATTTTATGCGGCTTTGGGTTGGATTCACCAAAAATGTTTTATTATAGTGGAACACATTTTCACAAAATTAGGTCAACTGATTGAGTTGAGATAACAATTTAAACTAAAAAAATATGATTAAAAAAACAGTTGGGTATTTCAGACAATTAATACATGTTGCATCAAAATAAAGTTTCTCGAGACGTGAATTAAATAATCAGACACAAAATAAAGTTTGTCGGGATGTGGATCGAGGATAATTAAACAAAGGCAAGAAGAAATTAACTTTTCAAGATTGAGATATATCATTATATTAGGAACAAAATTAGGAGTCAAAATCTGATAAAAGGATAGGCAAATAAGTAGGAGGATACAAACAAGAAGCCAACAAACTTTTGATCACAAAAAACATGATATTCATATAATCTAACAAAATCAATGCATTTTAGAAGAACTTCTTCCAAACAGGGTGCTGCATCCAGACTCTTTCCACCATAGAATCAATGGGGACTCCCTTTGTTTCGGGCAAGAAGAAGATGACGAAAAGTCCCATGACAACGATCCAACCAGAGAAGAAAAAGAAAATGTAGGCTTGCATAGTGCAGAGCATAGTCAAGAAAGCTTGTGCAATGAGAGAAGTGAAGAGCATGTTTGTGCTGACAGCAAACGCGAAACCAGCTGTCCTTGTTTCCAATGGGAATGTCTCACTTGGAATTAACCAACCAAGAGGCCCCCATGACCACGCGAACGACATCACATAAGTACACACCAGAAACACCACTATTGCTGCTAATTTCCTGTCCAATGTTCCTGTCTCCTCCAAATTTGTTACCAAAATAGCTCCTATTGCCAACTGAGAAATTAACATTTGGCAACAAGCTTGGAGAAGCAATTTTCTCCTTCCAATCTTGTCAACAAGGTAGATTGAAACAAAAGTGCTTCCAACATTAACAAGTCCAGTAATGACAGAGGACAATAGCGAGCCATCGGTCTTGAAACCCATAGTTTGGAACAAGACAGGCGCGTAAAACATAATGGCATTGATTCCAGTGAATTGCTGGAAGATCTGCAACAAGATAGCAATCACAAGTGGTGGAATACTAGCAGCCTTTGCTAAATTCCTGAACGGATGCTTAACTAGCTTGGCTTGTTCACACGCTGCCACAATTTCTTGGTATTCAACCTCAACATCATTGACTCCCCTAATCTTCTTAAGCGCGGCTTTGCCCTGTTCATCCTTGCCACGCTCAATCAGACTCGAGGGGGTATCAGTGATCACAAAACTACCAACAAGCAAAACTATTGCGGGAACAGCTGCAAAGCCAAGTGACAATCTCCAACCATGTGGATGTATCATTGAGGTTCCATAGTTAACAAGATTTGCAATGAATATTCCTATTGTCACAAAGAGTTGGAAAAGAATATTCACAGCTCCTCTGTGTTGGATTGGTGCAACTTCAGTCAAAAACAGTGGAACAGTCTGTAAACAATGTAAAAGTTACAACCATTTCATAATATCATAAGCTCTTCGAGCATAAGTTCTATGTACTGACAATACATTAAAACATCAACTAGTAACCTTAGAAAAAATAAATCTAAGGTTGACTATACCTACCTCATTTCCGAAGCCAACACCAATACCAAACAAAATTCTACCAAAAATGAGCATCAACTTGTTTTTCGCGGCAGCACTCAAAACAGCTCCAGCGAGGAAAAAGATTGAAGCCATGCATATGGTAGGCCTTCTCCCAAATTTAGTGGCGGCCTTTGAAGCGAAAAAGCTCGCGACAAGAGCCGATAAGTATAAGGATGAAGTGAAGAGTTGGAGAAGTTGATCATCATACTTGCAGTAGTTATTCTCTTTGGCATGTGACTTTCTTTCATACACATGTGGAAAGAATCTCTTCAAGAAATCATCCATCCCAGAAACTCCTCCTGATTAAAAGATTTTGAAGTTTATGAATTCCCATAGTGACCTAGCCGGAGGTAACGTCATAGTTACATACAAAATTCATTGCTACGCAATACATGTAGCATCAAACAGTGGCGGAACCAAAATTTTCACTAAAGAATTAACAATAGACAAAGTTCGTCCCGATAGATAAACCTGTGGATCTATCTATCCCTATGGCTATGCTCTAGACTTTCAGAGTGATGGCTGAGTGATTGATAGTCCAGGATGAAACATAAACCCTCTCAGGACATTCATAAGTAGAAACCTCATGTAAATACCATAGATAAGGTTGATCCTATTCATAGAGATTCCGTAACTAGTCCAAAAATGGAAAGTCCAACACAATTGAGATTTTTTCATTTGGGAAATCGGAAGTTGTTACTAATTCATGATCTAGCACGTACAGAATAGAACTTCATTCTTGATTCCATGAGAATATTTATGAAAAACTAAAGTAAAAATTCATTGTTAATCCTACTTAACCATGGATTTGTGATGGATCATTGACAAATCTTGTTTAGCCACAGATGAACAACAACATACAACATACACAGACTTAACCCTACCTAGTAAAAGTAGAGAGATTGTTTCCGATAAACATATACAGAGTTAATTCCCAAACAAACAGAACAAAGAAACATACCTGAAATACCAATATCATAACCAAACATGAGGCCACCAAAAGCAGCAAAAATCCAACAAGAAAGCACATAAATTGTGATTTTAGAATTATTCTTCTCAGCCATTGACATTTTTGTTTTTCTGAAATCCCTCAAAAGTGCAAAAAAATTTCAAAAGATAACTTCTTTTTTCTTTTTGCACTTCTCTATATATATACTATCTTTTACACAAAGCCAAAAATTAACACTGAAAGAAAAAGAGACAAAGAAATCTAGAGCAAATTAATACTCTATATATTCTTTGTCTCTTTCTTTCTAGTGTTTTTTTTTTTGCTGGAATTATGGTAATGTATTAAAGTTAATACCTTTTATATACTGTGAAATAACAGTTGATTTCTTGCTTAATTTTAGCATTAACTATGGACTACATTTTAATATGTTCCTAATTTACCTTTGGTGTTCCAATTTTTTTGGATAATTCATTCACAATCAATTTTTTTTTTGTTTAAATGTTTAAATTTGTATTTTGATGTTTACTAAATTATGTTTAATGTTGTTCAAACCTTTGACTTGACTTGATCAGTAAGAAATTATTTCGAAAGGGATTAATTTGGAAAACTATTAAAGGCAGTGAGTAAATTAGTTTTGTGTAACTGATAAGAAACTTAAGATTATTTCCATAATTGAAAGATGTTACCATCCAAAAAAATTTAAAAAAAATATCTTCTTACCATGCTTGTTGATTTCACTTGTTGACCAATTCATAATGACTTGTGTAAAATTCACCTAGATATATAATGCACCATTTATTGGAAAAATGTGTCCATTTTAATTATTCTGATAATGGAGTGATATAGATGAATGGGGTGGAACTAGTAGCCGGCATGCGATCTTAACTCATTTATTATCTCTTAAAATTGTCATTGCAAATTCCGAATTCATAAAGTTGAAATCCTACATGTTCGCCCTTGCAAATCCCTTCCCTATCTCCATTTAAAATTTTGTATATCAATGATTGATAAAAGTAAATGTACATATGGATATTAGAAGGAAGAACAAACTTTGAGTAAATTTTGGAAATAGTTTATCCATGAGAAGATAGGGCTTTTAGGCCTAATCTAACCCGAAAGTCCAAGTTCATACAAAGAGACTATCAATTCGTCCCTTTAGGACTCTGACCCATTGTAGCACCATGTACACACTGACTGTTAACTGGAGCATGGACAACATAACATAGGGGCACAAACAACGATGGACCTGACGTCGATATATGTGCAAACAATCACCTCAATAAATTATTTGTGATATATGTGCTTCTATGTAACAATCATTTGCTTCTTCATTGATCAAAATGTACTTTACAACTACAACACGAGAGATTACAAAACTGGAAAAAAAAAAAAAAAGACAAAACACAACATGATCCAAAATCCTATCTACTTTCTTTTATTACAATACAAAACAACATGGAATACATGCTTACTGCAACTTGTTGAGACAGCATTTTGAGGAAATTATGAAGAGGATTGAGCCATATATTATTCCTCTGATAAGAAGAAAATGGTAGGCTTCTTTGGCTCGATGATCTCCACAGTCCCTTCCAACATCTTAGCCACTTTCCCCATTGATGGTCGTGCATCTGGCCGATCTTGGATGCACCACATTGCTGTCTTCACCATCCTGTTCACTAAGTCAAAGTGTGCCCTTGAATCATACGATTGTTTGATTTGAGGGTCCAAAATATCGTCAACATTCATATCCTTAAACACCTTATCAAATGCCCAAGCAGGGAAAAACCATTGATCACTTTCCACCTTTGAGTTATGATGCTCAAAGTTCCTTGTACCTGAAACTATCTCCAACAGCACCAATCCGAAGCTGTACACATCGGCTTTTGGAGTAATTGGATCAGCCTTGGTCCATTCTGGTGCTACATATCCTGGCGTGCCTCGAAATCTTGACATGGTCATCATCTCCTCTTTCTTCTTTAGCTTAGCTAGCCCAAAATCAGACACCTTTGGGCAGAAATCATCGCCTAAGAGAATATTTTCAGGCTTGATATCACAATGCAATACCCATTCCAAACACTCTTCGTGTAGATAGGCAATTGCTCGTGCCACACCAAGCGCAATCCTGTACCTTATGTTCCAATCGAGTATAGGTTTCTGTCCATCTGGTGACTGGATCGGAGACTTTTGGAAGAGGAATTCACCCAATGAACCATTAGGTACATACTCATACACAAGTATCCTTCTACCCTTCTCAGCACAAAACCCCCACAACCTCACCAAATTCAAATGGTGCATACGTGCTATGATCGTGACCTCAGCCCAGAACTCAGCATCACCGCCTTTGACATTCTTCAAGCACTTCACAGCAACAACACGTCCATCACTCAACTTCCCTTTGTAAACATCTCCAAATCCACCCCTCCCAATTTTATCAGTGAAATCATTAGTTGCATTCTTGATTTCAGAAAAGCTAAACCTTTTCGGTCCAATCGCAGGCATGACTTCAAGACCAAAAGTCCTAGCCATATCCCTATACTTAATATACTTCTTGAGAAATGCCCAAAAGAAGAACACTCCACTAATCAACTCAGCTGCAAAAATCGTCGAAATGATCACAATATTTCTAGTGGTTGTCTTAGACTCTTCTGGTGGAAATGGAAGGCTAATTCTCACTGGACATGAAATCTCCATCAAACTAGTCATGCCTGTGAAATTCGATATATCGTTCTCTTTACTATCAACTCTCAAATACATAACAAACTCAGTACCTGGTGACCAATATCCATACAACAATTTCTCCAAAACAAGCACACAATATCCAGTCCCATCATACTTAAACAAAAAACCTAAACAATCATTCTTATCTGAACAATTCTTTTCACAACTCGAAAAGCTCAAAGCTTTAAGGTCTGTTTGGTTACCCACACCAGTAAAACTAACAAAATCAAGAGGTAAATACTTACTAACCTTCGAATCCTTCGTCATCAATGGAATTTTCCTCACACAAGATTTACTAGTGTCTTTCCTAAAACCAGGTGGACAAACACAAGAAGTTTGAGTTGTAGAAGTATCATACAAGCATATAGAGTTTGTACCACAAGTACCATGTATTGTACATAATTGATTAACTGCTTGCCAAACAATTGTCCAATTTTTAGCTAATAAACTTGAACTAACATCAAAACTATAGATTCTCATATTCCCATCTTCATCCAATTTCATCCTTCTCAGTTTCCCTTTCTCTCCGAAATCCGACGAAAAAAATCTTCCATTAACTTGAGTAACTTCCCCTGTTTCCTCCAACCTCTGAAGGGTACCTTGGGAAAAAGTGAAATAACTATCGTTTCCATTGAAGAAAAGGGTATTCGAATTCGATCCATCAAACTGGAATTTTCCATTACCGGAAGTTAAATTTGTTCCGGTGATGTTCTGGGTCGGAAGATAAGTATCAGTTGGGTTCAAAAAACTGTTCCAGTTTCCATAAACCAAGCTTCCATCTTCTTGTAGGAAAAGAACAGAGGAGGTGTTTCGAATAATTGAAGGCCATAAATTTGGAGCTGAGGAAGATGTAGATGGGGTTAGCTTGAGTTCACCGGAGGAAGAAATGAAAAGGGTAGCTGAGGAATTAAGTGGGGAATTTGGGTTAGCTGACCAAACAATGGTTTTGACAGGGATTTTGTAGTACCAAATGGAGAAATTGAAGGAATTTTGGGAAGATTGAAGAAACCCAGCAGCGAAAGTGGAGTTGGGTGAAAGTAGGATTTGGTTTTGGGTTGGATTCCAAGGAGGGGATTTTGAATTGAATGAAGAGAGGATTTTTTGTGAAGAAGAGAAAAAGGGGTTCAAGAAGAAGAAGAGAAGGAAGAAGAGAAGTGAGGATGAAGAAGAAGGATGGAGCGACATCGTTTGCAAGCTTTACAGCAATGGAGTCTATTGTATTAATGGCGGCTTTTTGTAGGATTTTGCGTTGACGCCATGAACATTGACTTTGATGTCGTTTTCAGAACCTTCGAATACGCAATACAAAATGTGTCATATGCTTAAAATATAAGTAATTTCTTTAAATATATTTACGAGTAATTTTAATCGGGATCTATCGAAATAATTGTCTCTATAATCTTATACGTTAGAATATTTTGCCTCTATCATATATTTAACAAATTTTGACGCTAAGATTATGATGAGAATCGAAAAAGTAAAAATTTAAGCAAGCACATTAGAGAAGATTTGTCAAATAACAAAAAACTAAAGTATATGTGGTGTATCAAGAACAACCGAAAAAATATGAATATGATCGAGTGGTAAATCTATTTTTTCTAAGAAGATGATGCATGTTTGATATTCAAGTATTGAAAATTCAATTTTTCTAAAGTTATTTGATTCCTGGATTGATAATGTGTACTTATTAAATGATTTAGTAAGATAAATACAATATTTTGAATCAAGGTATAAAATGTGGTTTAATTTATTTTTACATCAGAAATATAAATAATATATTTTTTATTGCATCATAGGAGTGGTCGAAAAATGAAAAATTATGCTTTCAATGGGAAAATTATAAGGAATTGGTTGAATAATTGTTCTCTTCTCATATAAATTTGGAAGTAAGATTAAGTATTTAACTAACACTTGAATTTTGCTAAACAAATACATTAGGGAAGTTCCGTTAAACAAAAGGAAAGGTAGGTACATATTGCGTATTAAGAATTAAAAAAATGTAGATATGATCGAATGGTAAAGTTCTGCTATGAGAAGATGTGGGTTCAACTTTGATATACTAAGCTTATGCATCCAAATTTGAACTTTATGTGATTCTAAGTTGATAATGTGTACTTATTAAATGATTTAATACGATAAATACAGTATTTAAGTATTTGAATCAAGATTTAAAACGTGATTTGATATATTTTTACATAAAAAATTTATAAAAATAAGAATGTTAAAGAGTACATTTTCTATTGCATCGGAGGAGAGATAAAAAAAATGATTATTACATTTCTAATGGGGAAATTATAAGGAAAAAATGCAAAAATAATTGTTCTTTTCTCATATGAATTTAAGTACAAAAAGGTGGAGTTGATAACTTGCATAATTAAATTTAGTAATCTATACTGTATATTATTAACATGAGACCATTTCAAACGAGAGGATAAAAGTAGATAGGAAATGATTTCTTATTTATCGAATTAAAGTATAATGGAATTAATTCTTCTAGATAAACTCCTTTTAAAATATTATGAATCAATTTATTATTATTTTTTAATTGGTCTTAAATGAAATTTTGAATGTTCAATTGTATATTCACTTTAGTATATTGAGAATTTTTCACCAATGAAAACATGAGTCTTGTGGGCTTTCTTTTCCATTGTTCAAAGTCATTATCCATTCAACATAAGAATAGTCAAAGTTGCCCTAAAATCACTCCTTTAATTAGGACTATTCTAATGAACAAATTTAATTAAATTTGTTTCGTTTGAAAATTCTATTATGTAAATATTAAACCAATATCTAAATTATAAATTTGTTTGTTAAGGATAATAAATATCAATTATAGTGGAATAACTAAAATTTCTTTATTTTTGATTAATTTTAATTTAAGCCTATGGAAAATAAAAAAATTGTTATGTTGTCTTCCTCTCCCTATAAATGGATCTTGTAAAGTACGAATTCAAATTTAGTCGAAGATTTTATAATTTTCATTCTGTGAGTTTGAAAAAAAATATATAGTGCTTGAAATTTTAACTTGAAAAAATTGTTCAAAGTGCATTTTGAACCTCCTATATCATTGAGTCTTTCTCTTATATTTAAGGGATTCAAAATCTATATATATAAACATAAATAATGTTTTTTTCTTTTATTGAGAGGATTTCGGTGAACACGGACACCTAAATACACCCCAACTCCAATATGAATATAATTGCGACCGGCATTTACCAACAATTGGTCCAGTCCATGATAAATGACATGTTGGGCCTTGTCATTCAAGCATCTCCTAGGAAAAAGGAGTCACCTTTATCAAAGGCTTTTAAGTAGATGTTTGAATTTGAAATTTTATCATATAATAATGTTTGGAAGAAACTACATCATTAGATATATCGTACTATCATATATATTAATATTATTTATACTTTTAAAATATTATGTATCTTATTACTAATTAAGAGTTTTCTATCATATATTTTTTAAAAATACACTTAGATACATGTATTTTTGTTACTAGATACACTAAAATAGGAAGAGAGTTGAGCAAAATGGGGAGGGAGGCGAGCGAGATTTGTTATGTATCACAGATACATGTGAACCACAATATATCTATTGTGGTTCGCATGTACCTGAGATACTAGATATATATGAGAGTGGTGAGCGAGATGGGAGGGAGGCGAAGGAGATTTGTTATGTATCCCACCACTTGGATACGGTGTGTCTAGAAGAAATTACATCTAATTTTGACCCCATGTATCCCGAAATACATGTATCTCAACATATCTGAATGTATCTGAACGCACCAAAATCTGATAAGATACGTAATATTGCAAACTAGAATATATGTATATAATTAACTCTTAAATTAGTAAAAATTATGTAAGTTTCTCTATATTTTTAAAGTTTATTAGATTCAAAATTTATCAATCGTATTTATTTAATGGAATTTCTCAATCATTTATCTTAAAAACAGAATGAGGAAATAATTTTCTTTCACTTCACTTAACTTGTACTCAACTTGCTTACATAAAATAGTTAAATTATATTGATATTTATAGGTTTTTCTCCTAATACATACCTACAAACAAATAAAGAAATTTAACATGCCTCAGAGAAGGTGGAGTGATATGTGAAGAAAAGATAAATATGCCTTAGTGAAGAGGTGAAAGATGTTGATTATGGCAGGTATAAGGTGGGGAAGAGGTATGTCAAAGAAATCTCGAAAAGAGTTGATTAGACAAGATATTTACTCACATACAATTAACCTGGGACATGACTCTAAATAAGAAAATATTGTGGTCAATTATTAGGGTGGAGGGTTCGTATGTCGAACATTGTCTAGTTTCCACTTTTAATATTGTTGTTATTATTCTCTTACTATCTTATTCTTCTATTTTTATATTACATGTGTTTATGTTGCTAAAATTATCTTCTTCATTATTTTCAGCCTGACTTATTGCCTTTGTTTTACATGCTTTTTAATAAAAAATCTACCGAAAAACAATCTCTCTGCCTATCCACCTAACACCTCCCTTCTCAAATCTTACTAATAAATTTTGTTCCATATTAAATTTTGTGTCCAATAAAACTATGTCATATAAATTTGGGAAGGGGGAGTTTTAAATTTGTGAATTGAGACGCCATGCAAGGCTCAATTCATTTTAATGGGGCACATTTAAAGCCCAATATTCTTATTGGTTTAAACATTCAGCAAAAAGAATCATTTTTTTTTATGTAAATAAAGATTCATTGATCAGTTTTTTTTTTTTTTTGGGATTTTGGGGAAAATCAAAGATTAGTGATGGCATCTTGGAATTCAATTCCTCTTGAAGTTCTGTACACTAGTTTGGGATGGATCGCATTTTTCTCTTGGTCTATTAGCTTTTACCCTCAAGTAATCTTGAATTTCAGACGCAAAAGGTTCCATTTTTACTTTGATTTTCTGTTTGTTTTCATCAAAGTTTGTATCTTTCTTGATTTTCCTGCTGACCCTTTTCGTTTTGTGTATTGAAACACAGCGTGGTGGGGTTGAATTTTGATTTCGTGGTGTTGAATTTGACAAAACACTCGTCTTATCTCATTTATAATGCTTCCATGTTCTTTAGTTCTGTTGTTCAGAAGCAGTACCGTGAGAAATATGGTCTTAATGAGGTTAGAAATTTTGTCTTTTGGTTGTTTTGTAGCTTATTACACTGCTTTTCTTTGACTCATGAGTGGATCTAACTTTGTGGTAGCTGTGTGCAGTCATATCTATTGCTTTCTGCTCAAACTATATGTATGTGGAAAAATTATTAAGATAGTGGATGCCTTGGTAATCTTTAGTTGATTTCGCGGTTAGGACAAACTCGTTGAGTGATTGAGGCATATGAGTAGATCACTGATGGGATCTTAGTTAATAAAGCACACTGGGGATTAGTCGAGTCAGGCAGACGGATCAGACACAAAGGTGGATCTAGGAACCACTAAAAAAAGAAGAAAAAAAGGCAGTTTTAAGTGGGAATTGATCCGTATTCCCTTGGGAATTAATGTAACATTCAACTAAGTGCACCATTCAATCTTTTAGTAGCATGAGTGCCAACAGGTACTATTTGATCAATACTAGGAAATAGGTACATAAAATGTCTAATTTTGTGAAGAGACCATGGGTTCATGTGCACTGTAAATTGGACCTCAATCTGCCCCTAATCAGACACCATCATCTTCCAAAAGGGAAAAAAAAGAGGAAGTATGGCAGCTACTCTGAAATAATATACTTATTTTGGAAAGAAAACCAGCATCTTTTTCATAATTAATTGGTCTTTAAGTAGTTATACTATTTTTGTCTAGTCTCCTTTTCTTAAGAACTGTTAGTGTTTTATCTTGTTAACTTGGTTGATGTTATGTGTAGGAGCCCTCCATGTAGTTGAGTCACTTTCTTGCTTATTCCCTTGATTATCTTACTGCAGATGATACCTGTGGCTGCCAATGATGTTGCTTTCTCAATCCATGCTGTTCTATTGACAGCATTTACCCTGTTTCAGATTGCTATTTATGATGTAAGTGGACCATTCTTTTTTTCTCTCTTTTTTTTTCAGTTCAAATTTTGTATGGATACGGAACTGGAAATGAGATGAACGTGTTCTAGTAAAGGTTGTTCCTTTTCTTTTTTCAAAATCTGGAAGGTAGTTCATGGAAACCGTATATTATATTTGAAGCTGATTGAGACCCTGATAAATGCCTTCGTTCTCACTTTGGCACTGATTGCTTTCTTTACAGCGTGGAAACCAGAAGGTCTCAAGGACTTCAGTTGGGATCGTGTGTGTTGCTTGGTTAACTGTTGCAGTTTGTGTGCTTATCGCTCTCCCCAGCCATTCCTGGCTTTGGCTGATCTCCTGCTTCAAGTAAGAACCATTCCTGAAGTCTATGACTGCCCATTCTTTCTCTCTGTCTTTCTTCCAAGTTAAATACTTAGCAAATAAGGCACCCATTTTTGAGTCTTTACAAAAAGGGTAAGAAGTTTCTTTAGTAATAGATGATTATCCATCAGTCGATTGTTTGGATACTTCTAAAGTAACTCATAAGCTCGATATCTTCTTCTTCACTTTCTTTCCAAAGGCCAAGTTTATACCTTTATATACATGGTGTATGACATTTAGACTCACCACTAGCGTGAGTGTTCAAGTAACTAATGTTCTGTGTTTGAATCTTGATTGCAGCACGTTACAGGTTGTCATGACAGTTATTAAGTACATTCCTCAGGTATTAACTGCATACATTCAAATTATTTGTTATCAAAGTTCTTCTACCTTCTGATCAGTTGTGCTCTATTTTTGGTTTACTCTTCTCTTTAAAATAATATAGTTGTTTGATATGTCTAAAGTCCTTTGTTTAGTTGATTCTGATTTTCAGTGTGAGTTCAATTGTACTTCCTGGATTGACTTTTTGCCTCTTTCAAATCTACAGGCTATTATGAACTTTCAGCGGAAGAGCACTATTGGATTTAGTATTGGCAACATTTTGCTGGACTTGCTTGGAGGTGTCACAAATTATGGGCAGATGGCAATGCAATCTATAGATCAGAGTGAGTTTCTATATTTCAATTATAAACTTCTTCAGATATAATCTGCAGTTTCGTGTTATATTCTCGTGAAGTCTCAGAGAAGTTGTATATGTGCTTAATATACCGTTTGAACTCCTTTTCTGCAGATTCGTGGGTGAACTTTTATGGAAACATAGGCAAGACTTTATTGTCATTGGTATGAAATGATACTTTCTATCCATCTATCTGTTTGCTACATTCATCATGTCTATTGCTATTATACTTGATTTCATTGTTTGAAACTTTATGATACTTTTTCCATATAAATGACTTGAAAAATGACCCTGATCACATGTGTAGAGCATAGTGTGCTTGTGAGGGTGAAGAAGAAGCATATCGAGTGATGAGATAATAAAGAGTTACAACTTGAAAGGTTTTAAAAGTGGCAAATTATAGCTAGAAAAGGTTCAAGACCTCCTTATTTCCTATCGAATGAAAAAAAAGGTTCGAGGCCTTCTCAAAATGAACTAGGGAAGTAGGGTTGGTTTGGACTGACGGATGTCTTCTAAGTTCTTTCCCATTTTTTAAAATAACTTTGGTTCCTTAAATTGAGGCCTAAGACACTGCTTCTTTCCTAATTTTAGCACTTCTATTGCTAGTATCACGAGAATAGCTCTGACTACTATTTGGTTTGGTGGATGAATGTTGCAGGTGTCGATATTCTTTGACATTCTCTTCATTTTGCAACATTATGTGATCTATCCTGCTTGGAAGATTGGGACTTCTCGAGATGTTGATGTGATAGGCAAGAGGCCATTACTTAAAACTTCTGATCACGAAAACAAGGAAGATGTATAATGCATCATTCATTGGAAAATCTGTCTCGACTGTAAGATAGCAAATGTATATTTTGATTAGGTACACATAATATTCTATAATGGATGACCCTAAATGGAGCAATATAAGGAATCCAACTTGCTTGGGATAGAAGCATAGATAGATATACAGTGTACACAGTTATTCTGAAGTGAAGACAGATACATAATTAAAGAAAAGAAACTGTGGCTAGTAAACTTTCTATTTTATGAATTTGTAAATATGAACAAACAATGTTGTATGCCATGCCTGGCCTTGGTGTTCTATGGCTCTTTTATGTGTTTATTAATGCTGCTGATAGATGAAAGATGGATCGATTGAAGTGATATGATATAATGCTTGGCAAAGTAGAGAAAATATTGTGTTATCTTATCCCAATTTCAAAATGCTGAAAACATTACAAGAAACACCAGCAAATGTCTAACAATTCTAATAACATCCTTTACCCCATGGTAGCAACCTTAGGCCTGACGATAAGACACTCTATGGAATCATCTAAATCTTCCAGCACCTTTGCTTGAAAAGTATCATTCTTCTCACCATTTTTGGTAGAAAAGGTAAGATAGTAAGCAAAATAACGACCAACAGCTTCTCCATTCACCTTCAAAATGTTCTCGACCTCATAACTAGTGCCCTGAAAAAATCAACAAAGTTAATTTTCTTAGTTATTAGTAGAAGGAAACGCCAAACTGGCAAGGTATGGGAAGTGGTATACATTAATAGTGTTGTAATGCTCAAGTGCCTTTCCAGCATAACCCTTCAACTGGTCAACATTCTCAGTAGAGTTCAAGTAGTATTGCATGGGACAGATAGTAGTCATCCAACACCCTCCAGGACAATCTGTGATATCAAATCCCTACAAATATACAACCAAACCAATAAGAGACAAATGTTGTATCCGAATGTCTGTGTAACAATTGTAGAGCCTATATATATCAAGCAAGTATCCAAAAATATTGGCTTGTGGTACCACATAGCAAAGTCTTTTGCTTTGTATATGTTACCTCCTTGAATGTAGCCACCATTCAAAACAAGTAATATTCTTAATTCCTTTTTTGGTCAAGTAAATTTCATGGTCCTCTAACCCAATTTTCTTAAATAACAGACAGAAATAACCAAAGGCCTGCAGTGAGTTAATTCTGCCATAGGAGTAGTGTTAAATTAAGTAAACAAAGACTATGTAGCACAACTCATCTCATGAAACTAACAAGCACACAGCAATAAATCTCTGGCAAATTTATGCAAAGTTAGATTAGAATTAGCTAAAGCACAATGGAAGCAGTTTTAGAAGCAAGTGGTAGCTGCGACTTGGGGGGCAATGATCTATCATACTTGGAGAGCCCGAAACTGGAAAATTTTCAAAGGAGTACATGTACAGACACAAATTAAGAGGGAGGTTTGATAGAATAGACATACTTAGTTCATCATATTTATATGTGGTAATTAGTTTTGTTGGAGATTTGAGGTGCAGTGGCTATGCTCAAGGGCTCTTCAGGTGTGTGTTTTTGTTCAAACTGTATAGTCTACAGTAGACAAAGAATATGGCTGAAACTTGAGAACCAGACATGTTGACCTTAAATCCAAAATATCATCATGTATGCTACTATACATGCAGGACCCTCTCAAACCTAGATGGCAATGTCCTCGGCACAAGCCTACAATTATCGTAGAATTCAATTTACAGAGACAAGCGCACTAATTAAACTCCTATTGTGCATTGGATTAAAGAGGTTGAAGCTAAATGATAGTAATTTGATAGAGATGAATGATACCTCGCTCTCCTTGATCTGTTTCCAGTATTTCTCCCAGAGAGGTTTATCCATTTTGGCACCGGGGATATCTGGGCAATAATTTTCTTCTTCCGAATCGTAGACAGTACAAGTCCTAAATATCGGATTGGTATAACCATCCTCCTCATCGGAGATATTGGCATGATCTCCTAGTTTATGCTTCTTTGGCGCCGGGGAATCAGTTTCCGGCGACGGAGGTGGCATCTCGATCGCTATGAATGAAAAATTGGGTTTACAAATTGGTCAATTTGGATGTTTTATGTTTTTTTTTTCTCCCAAAGTAGGAGAAGGTAAATTCTACTTTTTATTACTCCATTATATATAACACATCACTTTTACTTCAAATTATAACTTTGACCTCAAACTTTTAAAATGTACAAACATATACTTTAACTATCCAATTTTTAAATAAATAAACACTTAAGTCCCACCTACCAAAACGCGTGATGTGCACTCATTCTGGGGGCGTCAGGAATAAACTCCGAGGCCCACAATGGTAAAAAAATGCTGAAATGACAATTATACCCTTAATGAATCTCTTTTATATATATATATTTTCAAATCAAAATCTCATTTTTCCCCTCTTCTTTCAAATCAAGATTTTTTTTCTCTTTAGCACGATTTCTGCTCATTTTTAGTGTAAATGGCTTCTAACTTTTTTTTTTGTCTGTTTGTGCACTTTGAAAGTTTGAGGTCAAAGTTATAATTTAAAGCCAAGTTTAGGATTATATATAATTATATTTTTGCTTACACATATAGATGTAGATAGACTCAAGAGAGAAGATAGGAGTAATGTGAAGATAGAATTACTTAAATTATGCATATCTGGTGTGTACACGTTGGTCCTCAACGATAAGCAGAATTACCTGTTACCTGTACTGGTGTGTACAAGTTGGTCCTCGACGTACCTTAGATATTTTGAGCAACAACCCATCCTACCACACGGGATATTCGGATCACTATGGCTGACTGTCATCTTTGTGGCCATTTGAAAATGTGTAGTTTTAACAAACAAATATGAATTTAGATTGCATTACTAGTAGACATGAGAAAATTTCTTGTGCAAGTAAAATACAGAACTCTATCAAAAAGTTGTCTGAACTCATTTTTAGAGGAAGAATCCAATAAAAGATAAGAAATAAAGAGGAGCATTTCATTCCTTGATCTCTTATGGCAGAGGAACATCTCAATACAAGAAAAATTGTTGACAAGGATGTCAAACAAGCATAATTAAACTCCTCGTATATGCCTCAAATTCAACTAATTTATATTTTCCGGCAAAGTCATCTATATTACAAAAGGAACACAACGAGGAAAAAAGAATATGCCTGAAATTTCGGAGCGAGGAGATATAGTAGACCTCAAATCCCAGGTATCGTTATGTCACATACATGCTGCTATACAGGACCAATCTATCTGGTTCAATATGAGAATTCATGACCTCGAAGTGAAATATACTTCTTAACCCAGATGGCAATGTCCTCGGCACAAGCCTGAGCTTGAGGGGTCTTAAGAAGCATGTCAAGAGTTGCAAACTCATGAACTGCATCCTTGTACTCGAGAACAGGAGCATCAACGTTTACCTTCCGTAGTTCCTCTGAATAGGCAATGGCACGGTCTCTCATCCAGTCATGCTCCGCTATCACTGTCAATGTTGGGGGCATCCGTTTCAGTGGAGGTCCTCTTCCAGGGGTGAGAGGGTTAGCAGCAGGATGATCCAAGTCAAACTCCCCTTCAGGTAAAAATAACTTCCATGCAAGAGTGCACAAGGTCTTGTCATAGAAATAGGAATTTGCTAGTTTAATCTCGGAATGTGTTGGAACACTTCCAATGAAAAAAGGATACATCAAAACCTGCGCCACCACTTTCACTGGATCCAAAAGCTTACCTGCCTCTACAGCTTTCCGAGCCACATAATCAGCTATATTTCCCCCACAACTCACTCCTAGGAGAACACACCTGGATGAACACATCAAAAGAACCAAAAAACTAGTGAGTTACTACTTACAACATTTGAAGGAACGAAAGGAAAAGAAGGGAGTCTTCATTTGGCAAAGCATAGACAAGTATTATTAGGCTTGTATTCACATTCAAAAATGTCACCTAACATATGATAGAGAGGCACCTTTCTTTTATGATAAGTAAGATATTGAGTCACCAACAAGCAGTAAGGAAGTGCTGTATATAATTGTACATCATGTTATAGCCCCAAAAGAGAATTTTGTTAGATCGTTTCTTAGGTATTCCATATTACACTATTAATTCAAAAAAGTTGCTAAAAGAAAACTTATACAGTATAGAGTAGCTACTTGTCCTTTAAATCACCTCTTCTGAAAAAGAAAATATTAGGAAATCTCCCTATCAAATTCTTTTGCAGATTCTCTACTTTTTGGAGTATCAGTTATTTGCCACAACTTCTTCTTAACTTCTGCCTTCCTACTAAAAAGATAAGCTAATTGCTTTGAACACCAAACCTTCCACGCATCAAACCATAATTACATCTCTCTTAATTCTTTTTCCTCTGCTAATTCTCCACTGCCATTTGGAAAGTAATGTTTTGTTAGGTAGGTAGACTTTTGGCTGATGTAACGCACCTGATGATAAACCATGACTTACCGACATCAAAAATATATTAAACACCAAACTATCCCTAAATGTGACTGGAGATGATAAAATAGAGAAACAAGACTATAGTAATGCAATTCATTGTGCAGAGATATGATTCATTCATCAAGTTGGGGTAATGTTTTCACCCCTTCCTTTTATATACTTGTTCCATTTTAATCAAGTAATAATAGGGTTTATCATCTAGATCTTTCTGAAAGGAACTCTTTATTTTATCAAGTCATCTCTCCGCCAAAGCTGGAATGAAGAAATGGACATAAAATGAGTTGGCAAGCTACCTAGGAAACTATTCATCAAGGATATCTAACCCCTTTATCAGTTGTGCTCATTATTGCTGTGCATTATGAAAGTCATTTTTTATTTTCAAAACAACAGGCCTGCAAAATGGAGAATAAAATGAAAACAAAACCAGAAAAAAACAAAGAAAAAATAATTGTTGATAGCGAGAGAGTATAAGAGAAATGCAGAACAGAAGGTGAAAAGCAAATGCAATGCATTTGCCTTCCCCTTTGAATAAATGCATTGTTTGGTCACAAACACACTAGCCTTTCTAAGAAAAAGCCCAAAACTAAGCAGCCACATAAAAGTATTGTTTGATAGCAGAAACCAAAACTAGGCATTTGTAAAAAATGTGTTCTTTGAGCCATCCTAGCAGCAACTTTCAGCACAAAGTGTTACTGCTATTACACTCAACCTAATAATTCCCATTCCATGGCAATATTTCATACTTCATAAGCTACACTAGCGACTAGCCGGCTACATTTCAGCTTAATGCTTGATTCCATTAAATTAAATCAACTATCAAAAACAGATCTTTTTGTTTATTTTTTTGAGAAATGGATATTCAACCAATTATCGTAACATATAATAATCCGTGATCTAAACTTCTCACTGAAACACATATATAAGGCTATAAAATGAATGAGATAGGTAGACAAAATCTAACCTTGACGGATCCCCATGAGCAGCCAACCAAGGCTCCACCAATGATGCTCCAAACGCATCAGCTATATGGCCATACGTATCAGATTTCTTCAAATCCACCCCTCCACCACGTCTGCTCCCAATCGACTTACTACATTCAGCTAAATTAACCTGTTTGGCCAGCCAATGCAGCACCTTCAATCCATCCTCAAACGCAGCTGGATACCGATCCTCAGGTGCTAACCTGTATCCAACAGCTAAAACAATAACATCACAAAGCTTAGCTATCCTTCTACAAAACAAATCATTCGCAGTCGAATCATTACTCCCACTCACAAACCCCCCACCATGAAATTGCAACATTACTGGTAACTTCCTACAGTTTTTTCCAGTAACAGGAGAATACCCTCTATAAACCCCATTTTCAGATTTCAAACCAAGATCATCAGCAATGGAACCAAGACTACTTCTCCTATGATTAAACCCATTCTTCTGAACATGGGTCTGATTCCCATAGCTATTTCGACGTAAAAGCCCCTGATTCGAGTCAGATCCAGACACCCTAATCGTCGATTTCGATTTCAGATCAGATTCATGAGAACCCAAACAAGTTTCAGGGAGAAAGATCCGAATTGAAACAGAAGTCCCTGGATCTACATGTAAATCTTTGGTTGCAACACCATCAGTGAATAAAGGATTGGAAGCAGCAATAGATTCTTCATTGGGTCGAGATGTTACACCAAAATGCTGTGACCCATTAATGGTGTCATCGATTTGGATTCGGTTCTGCAACCGATGCTTTAGCATAAATTTGAAGAAAACACTGTATAATTTCACAGCCACGCTTGGCATTTCATTCAAAAAAAAAAAACACACCAAAAATCAAGAAAGAAGCAAAATTGTATAGCTAAACTGATGAAAACACCATTGTATTTGATATGTATTACATTGAAATGAAGAAGATAATTTAGGGTTTAAGGATTAAGAAGATAGATTGTGATTAAGGAAAAGGTATTAGAGATTTCTTGATTCAATTGGAGAAAAAGATCCAATTTTTAATTTTTTAATTTCTTTTTGTGTTCTAAGTTTTTCTTTTTCTTATTTCCCAATGATAATCAATCATAGTCCATTGAGCTCTTTTTTTTTTTTTTTTTTTTTAAAAAATAACTTTTAAATTTTGGCCTTTCAAGTTGAGGGGATGTAATTAGTTAAATGATTATTTAAAAAAAAAAAAAAACTAAGACGATTAATTTAGCTAGTATGTATTCTTAAAAAAAAATAGTTGTATAATAAGAGTAAATATTTCTATCAAGTAAGGGGTAAACATTCTCGCTTATGGCCTTGTGTAATCGTCGATCTTCTTTAGCCTTTCCTTGTCGTTTTTGGTGAAACTGTAAGTTCATGAGCTGGTGAATAAATGAGACGTATTTCTTAATGGGTGCTTCAGGGATTCCACGCCTCCTCACACGCTCAAGTGACGTGAGATCACATTTTGTGTCATGTCAGCCAACAGTGTTTAAATAGTACTCCTACAAATTATGGATGGTTCAAAGATTCAATAGGAAAATGACATAGTTGAGATACCTGAGGAAAAAAACCCAAAAAATTTAAGGTCTATTTATGTGTTCAACAGTTCAACCTTATTTTTGTTATTATATATGATTTCTTCTTTTTTTTCCGCTTGAGATCAATAAGTAATAAATAACATAGGAGAACTCTAAATAAAATACACAAATCATAGAATTATAAATAACGCGGATAAATTATCTAGTTATAAAATACATAAGAGAATAATTGAACAAATTGTGAGGTGGATGTACTCGCGTGACACAGCGGATTCGTGCGTCGGTGTTAGTAAATTGAGCTACTATTATTTGGTTGTACGGTAGATTTGTCTTCAACTTTATATTTTAAAGTGCTTATTAATTATTTGTTTTACATTTAAAGATAACAAAGTATTTGAAAAACAAAATGCCTCCAAAATACTAGTATTTCAATATTATTATTTTTTTGGTTTTTTTTATTAGGCTTCAACTAAATTCAAATTCACGCTCAAAATCGTCACACATTTTGGCAGTTGAGAACAGTGTTAACAAAGACGACTGCATGTTTAAATGTATAAAGGATGTAAAGTGACATCTTATCTACAAAGGAGTCCAATTGTAAAATCTCTTTTCATGTAAGTAGTTTTACCCTTGACAAATATCGGATGGATCAGTATAATTTTTCGACAAATGGATCTAATTGAACACCCTTCGTTGTTCATATCATAGCTCCGCGTCAAACAAATATCAGACGAATTAGTCAAGGTGCCCTCAAGGTAGATTGCTTGTCATCAAGACTTAGCTTAATAGTTGCCTTTCACTTTTTCTATCACAAGATTTGAGTTTTTCACTTTGCATAGTGTTGAATGATAATTGAACTGACAAATCTTCTTCCAGAGCAACCATTAGCTGGCATTCACAAGCCTAAACAGATGCTACAACAATAACCAAATTGTTTATGAAAGCTAAACTTCACCTTTTTATTTTGACAACTATTCTTCATCTTATATGTGATGAAAATAGACTTCCCTATAAAAAGTCACAACATATGTCTTATCTGGCTTGTTTCATATGTATATAAACACTCACCAAATGTTTTCTTTTATGATTTACAGCAGCAACAACAACATATCCAGTGAAATTTCACGAGTGGTAAGATTTACTAGAACAGTTAAAGAGGAAGAAAAAAAGTAAGCCACTTTGAAAAAACTCATCCAAAGCAATGTTTCGCCTGCGTTAATTTATATTTTTTGAAGATTATCTACAGAAACATTTCAGGCCAAGCTGCAAATGCATAACATACACATGACGGTAACTAAAAGCAAAAAGATGATAAGGATATACCTGAAATATTGCACTCTTTCGATCAGTTGTAAATCCAACAAAAGAGGATACACCTATCGAGCAAAAATGCAATTGCATATGTAACTTATTTTGTTGGATTCCACATACTAGTGAGCTCTTCAATTCAACGGAAAAGTAACAGTAACGAGTCTCTAGCTAAATGGTGAATGAGGGAAGGTCCTTCAAGAAACTAGCACTAATAACTCATTGCAGCGATGGTCTCCTTGTAATCTTTTCCATGTAGTCTCATGTTTCACTTTTGGTCCTGATCCTCTTCATATTTCTGCAAGCAACCTTCAAAGAGTTCAGCATCAATGTCAGAGAAAAACAATGACATGCACACCAAAGTGAACAGTGGCACGTCCACGTCCACGTCGACGTTCATTATTATATTTCATTTATAGCAAGAAAGGCAAAAGCCAAGTATCAAATGTCCCATAGAAAAGGTTATTTTTGCATTTTATTTGTAGTTATAAATTCTGGCAAACTAACTCTCTCTGGCGTAAGCCAGAATATTCCTTTCGTTAACTTCTTTGTATGTTTGAGATGGTCGAAAAAGCTTTTAATAGAGAAAAGAATCTTTAGTTTGGTGTATTCCCTGCCATTCATGCTGATAATGTCCTCTCAAGAGATAAGTAATTCTGACGGACTACACTTGTCATTTTCTTGCATATCATATCTCCATTAGAGCAAACACTTTCACTAGATTACTTCTAAAAATATTGCTGAGGTGTTCACCAAATGGCCATCCCTCCCCCAAAAATGCTATGGATCACAACATGCATGGTAACTATATATTAATGTTGCCTCATTCTCTATGCTTCACAAGAATTTTGGTCCTTGCACATTTTGTACTTGTAATTTCCTCACAATATTGTTATTTGAACGCTAAAGGTGATATATAGTTGATTGATTTCCTAATGAATGGGTGGTGCACCATGAACTAATTTCCATACATGCAGTGCAGTACAGTCTTTAAGTGCCCCCTTTCTCTTAGATCATCAGAATCAAAGATATCTAATATCCTGAGAACAAAAGAGTGATCAATGTATCACTTAGCCAATTTTGGTGATGCCACAAACCGGAGAAGCAACTCATACACAATTTGCCCATGCATCCATCAAGGGTTCCTCTTCTTCCAATACTTGATTTTCATGAGGTTGAGGAGCACGAGACCTGAATAAGTTTAAGGACACCATTTTAACTGTTTCTTGCACCACAGGTTGCAAAAGTAACATAATCAACAAGCTCCACCAATGTCTTTTTCCATCAAATCTTTTGTTGGGTCAGTAAAGTCAAACAAGACACAACACAACTTCAGCTTTTTTATGAACAAGTTCTTTTTATCAGAATATTGTACATCTCTAAAACTAGGCAACGCCTCATACGGGGCAACTGTTCCACTCACCTTAGTGTTTACAGCCATGGGAAGTCCATCTCCATCATTCAGTCCAGTAGCTAAAGAAGAAGTGACGACATAGCACTCGAATTCCCAGACAGATCACTGCTTATTGAACTAGTTGAAGCATTTGAGAGTCCATCGCGATTTTCTGCTGACTTAGTGTCACGACCCGATTTCTCAAGTCATGATGGCACCTACTATAACCCACCAGTAGGTAAGCCAACCCGTAACCCGGAACAACAAGTAATGGGTCTGAGGGTAGAAACTAAACAAGAGTAGGCAAATAAC
>JAJOOH010003982.1:0-17930 GCA_029582605.1 Solanum gracilifrons
TGACAGTATCATGCTTGCACGTTTAACTACAAGTGATGCCAGACCTCATAGGCTTAATCAAAGAGGAATCTAGCAGGAAACAGCATTCTTTAGATGATACAGAGCATTATAATTACCATGACAGGACATAGTGTTAAATCAATGATGGGTCTCTCATGATGGGAAAATAATTCAGATCACTGGAAAGAACAGTTATGGTGCTAAGGTGAATACTAGAAGCTGAAAAATACTACTGAATTTTTTGAATCGAATGAACTAATAATGGATATATAGGATTCATATTGCTGAATCCAATAATAGGAATGAGGTGTAGTGGTCGATTGATTGATTTACTTAAACCAGACATCAGCAACACAATAAACTAAAAAATAAGACCGGAAAGACCTTAACAGAGGATTACCGTTGTGTCATTCTCAAAAAAAAAAACAGAGGATTACCGTTGTGATCCAACACATAAAAGAAGCCATAGGAGGTCCCAACTAGAATGTCCATGTTTCCATCACCATCCAAATCAACTACCGTAGGAGAAGAGTATATATAGGCACGGAATTTCCCGTCGTCAGTACTTAAGTCCAACTGTGCAGTCCATTTAACTTGCTTGGTATCTAGATTGAAAACAACAATACCACTAGCAACATATTTTCCTATTTCAATGTCTCCAAGTTCCTTTATATGCTCCTGATTGTTGTAGTACCTGCGGATTCATGATTCATTAGTTTTTTAATTTTTTTGGCAGCAGAATTAACTTCCAAAAGTTTTAATCAGCTGTCTATCACTAGACAAGACCTTTTTAGGGCTTTTTTTGAGAAGGTAAAAATTGTCATTATTAAATGGAGCAAAATAAAGGGGCTCTATTTGACAAAGAAAAAAGGAGGAGAGTTCAATCATTTTAAAAATATTATATATGTTTCATACAGTAATGCGCATCAAGAAGATCAAAGCTATGTCAAAAAGATGTGGCTGAGATGAATAGCATTTAATTAAGATATCTTGACATGAACAATTGCAACTCCCATATTTATTTGGCAGGATTGTTATGAGGACTGAAATGTATAACACAGCCTATTAACATAACCAAGCTGAAGTTTTAATTAAACAATCCTACATACCCACATAAACATCCTTTTTCTGTAAGCAGTGATCATTATCCAATCAACAAGACACTCACTTCAAGATTACATAATTCAGTCAACTGTCCATTTAATAGCAGCAACAAATGTCTTGAAAGCATATACTCCCTCCGTCCACTTTTAATTGTCATGATTTTCTTTTTTAGAGTCAAACAATAAGAACTTTGACTAACATTTTACGATGTATTTTTCAACATATTGATATGTAAAAAATAGCAATTTATAGTACTTTTCGTATCGTTTTTTAATATCTAATTTTTTGTTTTAAATATCGAATTAATGTAATCTAATTTGACTTTGAAAATTAGTCAAATTGACTTTCGAAAAATGCAACATGACAATTAAAAGTGGACGGATGGAGTACCATACAAAAGGAGGCTTGATGTTTCACCCTTAATAAATGCTCCGCAAGACTTAAATAGCATATACCATACGGTGAAAACTGAATGACTTTAACATTTAAGGAGCAAATATATAAATCAGCGAAGACTTCAGTCAAAAACTGAGAAACAATGTGAAACCAAAATAGCACCATGGTGAGAAAGCTTACTCATGGTCAAAGAAGTAGGATACTGCAACAATCATCTCCGACACCCCATCGCTGTCAATGTCAGCAATGACCTGATAGAAACAAGGACATCCAAAATTTATTACCTGACATTTAACGACTATGATGTATCAATCACATAAGCTGTTCTTTTCAAGAGACTTACAGGAGTACATAAAACATGAGCATCAATATGAACATAATTCTCCAATTTTTCATGTTCTGGTTCCTCAAATTCTTCATTTTTCCATAATTCATCATCATCAAGGTAATCATCATCGTCATAATCATAATCATCAGGGATATCCTCATTATCCCGGAATAACTCAAAAGATGAATCAGCTTCCGCTTCCAGACCCCCTTCATTTTCTACAGTTGCAGCTCTAACATCTTTGGATCCAGAATCACTTTCCTCCGAACTTCTCAAGACATTATCTTCAAGAAGCCTTCTCCCTTTACTTGTTCCATTCTCCAAGACACTGATTTTCTCATTATCAGAATTCAGAGTAATATTGTTTAAGTTAGTCATTTTAACTTCTCCACCAGCTAGACTATCATTTTCCCCCTTTAGGTCCTCTAAATTAGATGAATTTGATGTGTTAGGTGAAACTCCTGACGGCAAAGATATTGAAGCATTCGATGCATCATGTTTGACTTCTTTTTGAATAGAATGGGTTTCAGTGTTAACTTCAGATGCAGTAGATTTTGAATGGTTGCCTCCATGAGTGGATGCATTGTGACCTAGGAGAAAACTTTTGAATTAAAGATATGATTTAAGATATCAACGTCTAGCATTCCACATCTAAAAGACACAGGTTATCTTCAGAATGTAACATCACCAAATAAACAAAAAATAAATTAGGAGTACCTCTCTTGACATGTTGAGATAATAGTCTAGGAAAAATTAGGCTTTCCGCAGTGGCAAGTCAAAACAAGCACAAGGGTCGGAGTCCCATTGAAAATCAGTTGAATACTAGAAAGCACAAACAAAGAGGTAGAATTGGCAAATAGGTGAAAAAAGTCGAGTGGCAACATAAGATGTGCACCAATGCTGAGAAAAATATAGACCAAGGTATCAAATTACAACAGAAATATTCGAGTAATAGGCCCTACAGGACAACAGGTAAATTAATTCAGTACTGCAAAATCAAGAATATTTAGCAGTAATTTATTCCGGATCTTAGTAACAAAAGATTAACTTATAGAACATAAGGAAATCATGGTTCTATAGATTTATGACAAGTGTCACAACACATTTTAAAAAAATTACCCATGCTGGGGCAGCTAGGTAGCATATATCATAAGCAAACAGGAATATTAAGAGGAAACAAAGTGAATATGAAAAGCAATGTAAAAGGATAATACACACTGGCTATGGAGTCCATGACAGCCTCCTGTACAAGTTGGTCATCATGTACATCTGGATGAGAACGGTCCACCGGGTCCTGTTTCAAACCCACATGCCAATCTTTTTTAACTCTCAGCCGAGGAATCTCCAATTTATCAGACATCAGGTATCCTGAGACCCTATGCAAATCTAACAAGGTCATACTAAATAAAGAAAATCTCAGCAAGACAACGGTTACAAAATATGTTGTACTCATACCTGAAAAAGAGCACCTCACCATCATAGGTGGCCAAACCTATCTCCCTCACCCCATCCTTGTCAATGTCATATAGGAAAGGAGTGGAATGAACAGTTGATTGATGGAATGCTGGCCATCCTGATGATTTGAAGTTGTAAAATTTGTACAGATGTCATCAGATTTATATACGCAGCTCAAACCTCATTATTATTCATATAGCTAATTTCTTCATATTGAGGTGAATTTTGTTGTTTCATAGTTCATAAATTTACATCTTGGTTTGTCAACTTATACACAAGCAGGATGTGAGGTATTATGTAGCTCCCCTAATAAGCTTGCATTTACTCTTATAACCTATGTTACTCTTCAAAAATATCAATGGTTGCATGTCGGATACTCCAAAAATAGTGTATTTATGGATGATCCGACACAGGTGCGGCAACATTTTTGGAGTGTCCAGAGCAACATAGCTTATAACTAGCTTTCCACAAATCATACCTGGAACTTTATCTCCATCAGAACCTTCCAGAACTTCCAAGTAATGAACAAAAGAGGGAACTACCACCTCAAGCTTTCCATCACTGTAGTAATGATCATAGCCAAAATGAATAAATTTAGGAAACAGAAAACAATAAAAGATACTCAAGTTTGAAAATAAGCAACTGCATGTGATTTCGTTGAATCTCACACATAACTAGGATAGTTGTAGCTTTTCCCTGCAATAATCAGGGAGGTCTTGAAAACATAGTTATTTGCCTTTTCAAAAGACCATCCATTTTCATCAACAAATTTATATCAGGATACATGTTATCTCCTCAATTACTTTTTTTTCTAAAATAAGGTAAAAGTTCAATAATAAGGTAGTAAAGGTACCAAGATGGTAGAGAAAAGTACAGAGAACAAACAGCCTACTACCCTTTCCTTCCTAAAAAAATAAAAAATCCACGAACCGAGCCAGACTAGCTAAACTGCTAAGGTACTACTTTTACACCAAAATACAGATTATGCAGACATTCATTCTTAATTCTAGAGATGTGATTTCTCTGTCCTTCAAAGCAAACTTTGTTCCTCTCCAGAAGATGCATACTAGGACAGTTCTCCGAATCTGCTTCAACACTCTTTAAGTACTCTTTGAAGTTGTTAGCTTTCCAATAAGCTCCTAACCCTGAGGCATCACCCATGAAATGCCACAGATATTAAAGAATAATTTCCAAAATTGTCTTGAGACTCTACACGGAAGGATTAGATGAATAACTGTCTCCTGGTCCTCTTTACACAGATTGCATCTATTACACCACCAAAACATAGGTTTTCTGCAGGTAATTTTGAGTTAGACAAGCCTCCTGAGCTGCAATCCATCCCAGGCATGCTACCTTAACAGGAGTGTTTTCCTTCCAAATCATCTTCCAAGGCCAAGTCTCATCCCAATGTCTGTCTGCTTTAACAAAATAATATAGCAGCTTTAGCCGAGAATATTTCATCTTCAGTAGCTGACCAAATCAGAGAATCCATCTTACTTTAATGCATAGAGATTGATTCCAGCTGCTGAAGCAATTGGGAAAAATCCTCTACCTACCAATCATTTAGATTCCTCTGAAATTTATTTGCCAACCTGAGTTTGAGTGAAATTCAGCAACAAAGACTCCTTTATTAACAGAACAATTAAACTATATAGGGGATTTAGCCTTCAGACATTCTTATCTAACCCATAAATCTGTCCAGAATTTGATCCTATGTCCATCTCCCACCTCCAGCTTAGTGTATTTGATGAATTCTTTCCATGCATGCTTATACCCTTCCAGATAGTCCATTTAACATTCACTTGCATAGAAGATCTCTAGTCATCCTTTTTGCCATGTATAGCATTAATTATCTTCTTTCAGGCTTCACTGCCATCTAAGTTATATCTCCAAAGTCATTTGAAGAGCAAGGTCATATTGTGCAGTTTCAGATTTCTTACACCTAGTCCTCCACCCTTCCTATCCTTGAGAACCACCTGCCTCTTTGTTTACTTTTAATAAAATAACTGCATCCATATCATTGATATTTGTTATTATTACTATTATTCTCTTGATAATAATTGACCGCTGTACCACTATGGAAACAAGTAGTCTCAGAAAGTAAACAACAACACTCATCTTAAGGCAGTCATCACACACTCAGAGAGTGTAAAAGCAAATGAATTACAACCCAAAAGAAAGAAGCTTCTATCACATTACCTGTTAATATCAGCAATCAAGGGGGATGCATATACGCTAGAACTAACTTCTGTCTGCCATCTCAGCTCCAAATGCTGAGGGCACTGTGTATTCAACAATTCATCTTCATCCCTGCCAGCATAAACACCAACAGCAATATTAAAATCTTTTCAGTTTTTATCTTTTGTGTATCAGGCATTGAAACCAAAAGTATACGTCAATGGTACTTCCTCTGTCCCATTTTGTTAGGATGTTTGACAAGACAAGGAGTTTAAGATGTTAATTTGACTTATATACTCCCTCCATCTAAATTATACATCGGTGTTTGTTTGGGCACAAAGTTTAAGGTATTTGTTTTGACTTAGTATAATAAATTAGTAATAATGGGAGAAAATAATATACTTACAGTCGAAAAGTTAGTTTGAGAGAAAACAAAGAAAACATCACATCAAATTTCAAACATTGAATAATTTTGATGTATTTGAATACTTAGAAGTTCTGCAGCTTGAATAGAAATAGAATGGCGTGAAACATTTTGAACCTTCCAAAACGGAAAGACTGTCATATAAATTGAAACATATAAAGTATAATTTAGTAAAAGTAGTAGAAGAGAATGGTAAACTAATGGTTAAAAAGTCTGTTATTATCACAATTATAGCAGTTTCATGAATGTAAATTCTTGAAAGTTCTATAGAAATGTTAGGCATCAATATGTTTGTACACAAATACAAATAAATTAAAAATTAGAAAGAGTGTCAGCCATATTGGGAGTAAGCACATATTTTAGGAAGATATTAGCATCTCCAGTGTGATATTGATAATAGAGATAACGGTTAAAAACAACACACTCAAGTATCGCCTTTTCACAAATTTCACACTCCAACTATCATTTGTTCCTTCTTCCTACCTGAACTATCACCATGTATTAAAACACACCTCAACTATCAACTATTCCGTTTTCCTACCTCAACTATGGTAATAGTTCAGTTAGGAAAGGGTAAAACTAGTAGTTGAGGCGTAATAATAGAGATAATGGTTAAAAACATACACAACTATTGTCTTTTTGCGAATTCCACACCCCAACTATCACTTGGTCCATTTTCCTACCTGAATACCAAAAACACACCTCAACTATCAATTGTTCCATTTTCCTACCTCATCTATACTAATAGTTCAAACAGTAAATGTACAACTCAGGAAATGTGTTTTTGATCATTAAATCTCGATAATAAGACAATAAATTGGTAATATCACCAAAAAAATTAGGAGAAAATTCTCAATGAGTCAGTACAGCTCTATGTAACATCCTGAATTAAGTGGTTATGCAATATCAAAATCGATTAAACAGCTCAAAAAACACAGAGAAGGAATGAACGGAAACTTACAAATTGGGGTAAGCGAGGGAATCATCAGTGGCTTCTCGTTCTCGAAATTTGTTTTTTATGGTGTCTTCAGATTGCAGAAAACGGAAATTTGAAGATAATAGGAGAAAACAGAGTAGGAAAACCCTAGCTTTCATTGAGATCACCGGAGGGAGTATCGCAATTTCAGACTGCTAAAAATCTATTCAGTTCAGCTCCGGGCAAAAATTACCCTTAAAATATTTAGGGGCATGTGTATTAGAGAAAATAATGCTTATATTAGCTTGATGTATTAATAGTAGCTTGTTTGATATATTTTTCTAATCTATGTATAACTAATGTTTGTATTAGTAATACACTCTATAATATTTAATACGGTTTCATAGTATTCACTCAATCTCTATTAATTGTTGACATTATTAAAAATATTTATTTCAATTGCTTGTGAATTAATAAAATTAATTAAATTTTGTCACTTCACTCTTATAATTAATCTTTTAAAAAAGTATAAATAGATTTGTAAAGTTTCAAAAAAAAGTTTTTTAAAAGATAAATCAGTAAAAATTGTCATTCTTATTTAAGAAGCGTGTAAATAGAAAAGTGAACAACTAATATGAAACGAAAATACTTTTTGGAAAGTTAAATGACCCACCCCTAAATGTACCAAAATGTTTAGTAGTCCTATGATCTTAAACATGTCATTTAAAAAGTTGGTAAAATTAAAAGAGACGTAAAACAAACAAATTGAAATGAATGGAGTAAAAAGTAAGACATGTGTTAGGAATTCTTTGTTTTCTCGTGTTGCTACATGAAGAATCAATATTCAATGGTATGTTATTTGCCCATTTGGCTTTGATTATTTGGCTAGGCTGCTACATGAAAAATTGACTATACAATCTAATAAATCTTCTTATATGTTTTCTTTAACTTTAACTAACTAAATTGTCCAAAAAATCTGCTTGGGAATAATACCTATACCCTATTACATAAAATTCTATCAAATATTTGCTTCTATGATTTGAAAACTTTAAGAAATTTTCAACTCTTCAAGAATTTTTCCGCAGAATTTTCAGCGTCTATAATTGAAAAATAGTCACTAAGCTAAACTCCGTGACCATATAGATGCTTGAAAGTGGCTAGCCCGCGCTATTACTACCTTTCCCACTGTGCCAATTCCTTCATAACTAGTTTAACATCTTTGATCTCTTTCAACATGTTGTTAATACAATATCCCAAAGCATACAATGAAATAATTGACTTTTCTTTTAGTTCCTCTTTTCCTTGGCTACTCACTATTCTATCAATCACTTCTTTTGATCTCTCAAAGCAAAAACTTAATCCTCTTTCTGTTATTTGATCATTTATTTTACTAAATTTCCCCTCTTCAAGATCATCATCTGGGAGCAACTTGATCAAACTAGGCATATCAATAAATGTACTTATCGACGAAATCACACTTTCCTTCAATTTCTTCAATTCATCATTCATACATTTTTGTAGCTCTTTGTAATCAACACCACTGTTTTGAAAATCATGTGATACGTTGTTGATATTGTAGACGATGAAGTAAAATAAATCATTGATTTTCGACAATGAATCTTGGACCTTCTTGTAGCATGTTGCATTAAAGGGAAGGAACCAAAAACCAGGCTCTAATTCTGCATTAAAACAGAATTTTTTCAAGTCTAGGCTTTTGGATTTTAATTTCCTCTGTTTTTTCATTAACTCTTGCAATTCTTGATGATCTTTTTGTACTATTTGGCCATAGTTTTTTCGTCCTAAGATCATCACGGCTCCTAATAGCGCAGAAATTCCTCCTGTTGGACCATAAATCTGGCTATGTTTTAGAAAACTGCTGAAAATGATCCAAGGGAGAAGAGGTAAGAATCTTAAGTTATCGATTTTTTGGAAAACAGAACAAACTAAGACTCCATAGACTGATCCAAATGTAATTCCTTGTGCCTGAGCATTAGCAAGAGTAAATGTTGCTAATTTGCCTTGTGCTAAAGTACTGGCTACTGTTAGCCCTGCCCAAAAAACGTTTTGTTTGTCGAATAACAGGCCTAGCCACATAGCTAGGCCTAATGAAATAGAGCACTTCAACGAAAACAGAGTTAATATCTTAAAAGGTCACTGAATTATAGGAAATTATCTTGTAAAGTCACTGAACTTTATTTTGTATCACTAAAATCACTCAACTTTACACTTTTATCTTCTAAAATCATTAAACTACATTTGTCACCAAAATAAATCTGACATGGCAAAATAAATTATTTTTTATGCCATGTCATCGTGGACCCCACAAATAAATAAAATTATAAAATTAATTTATTTTAATGTCATGTAATCATGGACCCCACAAATAAACAAAATTATAAAATTTATTCATTTTATGTCTTCCCCTCTTAAATTCTGTTTTTGCAATAAAATTCATAACGCTTTTTTTTGGACTATTTCAATCAAATTTCTTTCTTATCAACAACATTTAAAAAAAATATAATCAGCATTGGAAATAAATGTTAAATTCAATGGCACATACTATACTGCCTCCCGTGTCCACCATGTGACATAATCATATGTGTACATCAATTCCAATATAAATAAGCAAAACACAAGTAACATTGCATTTCTAAAAATATATTACATACTAGGCTGTTATGAGCACCATTGTTAGCAGAAAAAAAAAGAACAACAACAATATATATGTCGTAATAGGTGCCTCACATAACCACAAAAAATTACAAAGATAATTTCTATACTTTGCTATGATTTCCAATCTTCTTCTTCTTCTTCTGAACTTCAACAATGTACTCCTTCATGACTTTTCTCTTAAAGAGTCTGCCTCTCTTAGAAGTATGAGATAGTCTAGTAGTTTCGATACCTTTAATTGCAACTTCATCAACACCTTGAGCAGCCACTATATCAGTTTGAACAACTATTACATGTTCTTCAATTGGTGCCTTGTGAAAAAAAAGAAGAAATAAAGATAATGGTAGAGAAAGCATTCAAATTGTATTAACTTTAAAACAACCATTACCTGAGTTATGGTCGATTGATATGCCAAATTCAATCCTTGGTGATTATTATTCCACATCTCCGGGCGATACATATTTAAATAATCCCCGTCATTTGAAGCTTCTTCAGCTGGACTTATAGCCTCCAAATAATGGCTTGAAGATGATTCTCCGGCTTTGACAAATTTATAATGTCCTCTTGCATTATGTCCATACTTTTTGCAAATTGAACACATTACCTGCGTAGAACCTTTTTTGGATAACTTTTGAGGTCGCCTTTTTTCAGACTTCTGCTCAGCTCTTTTTTCAGCTTTTCCAACAGCTTCAGCCTTCTTTTTCTTCTCTAATTCTTCAGGCTCTTTTTTCCTTAATTTGGGCTTTCTTCCTCGCTTTTTCTTCACAATTTTAGGTGGTATTACCTCTCCACAATCCACAACCTCAGGCCAGTGATCTTCTGGATTTGTTGGATTGATGTAATGTGAATATACATTCTTGAAAGTTTCAATTGTGTAGAATGTATCCACATAATCCTCCACTCTTTCACTATTTCCAATAATACATGCATATGCATGAGGACATGGTAATCCAGTAAGTTCCCATCTTCTACATGTACAACTCTTTGCCTTCATGTCAACAATATTAACTCCACCAGGACCATCTACTGAGACTCTTGGTCCCCCTGAATAATCAGTTTTAAACCAAATTGCTTCCTTGCTAATCTTGTTCAATTTTTTCACAATTTTTGGGCAAATTGAACTATCAGACTTTGCAACCCACTCTTTTTTCTTGTATATTCTTTTCATCAACTTGTTTTTTATCATTTCTAGCATTGTAATAATAGCTTTATCTCTAGCATCAAGTATATACCTAAAATAAGTGCTACATTAGTAATACATATTGTAAACTAATAACTACAACAACTACATACTTGGTGTAATCTCACAAGTAAGGTCTAAGGGATAAAGTGTGCATAGACCTTACTCCAACTTAACATACATCAGTCAATAAAGGTGATCAACATAATCACAAATAACAGACAATAATACCATCCTAACAAGAAACTTATCAGTCGATATTTCCGAAGACAACCTCATCCTGACAATGTAACTTATGCAATTACCCAAAGGCATAAATAACAGCGTGATGACCAAAAAATAAGTGGATGAAAGTATTTAATTAATTACCTGTTAAAGCTTTCACACAAGTTGTTGAGTAACATATCACATTTTGTATTTGTTCTAAACAATGCTCTAGTCCAACTTTGAAATGGCCTTTCTGAGTTATTGAACCACTCTCTTGCCGCTTTGTCCTCTTGATCAAGTTCTTCCATGCATTTCTGGAAGATCACCTTGTTGCTTGCCCTAGCAGCATTCCATACCAAATCCTTCAAAGCTTTGCCTTTATGTTTTTGCTTGAAGTTCTGATACATGTGTCTAACACAATTTCTATGTTCAGCTTCCGGAAACAAATCTTTTACAGCTCCAATTAGACCCTACATAAGAAACAAAGTAGCAACATATGTATGTTAAACAGAAAAAAGAACAAAAGATATAAACGATTTTTACTCACTTTTTGCCTGTCAGACATAAAGGCAATGTGGTGACTATTTCTGATGTCTAAATCATATCCAAGATTGTCAATAAACCAGCTCCATGTTTCTTTACTCTCTGTTTCAGCTATCACAGCATAAGCAACTGGAAATATACAATCATTTGGATCTATTGCCACGGCAGATAATAAATTTCCTCCGTATGTGCCTTTTAGCCAACAACCATCTAGGCTAATTAATGGCCTACAACCCGATTTAAAAGCTTCCTTGAGTGCTCCCAGACACACATAAAATCCCAAGAATTTCCCCCCATCTCTCCAAATTACAACATTAGATCCAGGATTAGATCTCAACAATTCAGCTCTATACGATAGTAACTTGCCATACTGAAGACCTTCATCACCATAAATCCATTTTAATGCTTGATTTTTAGCCCTCCAAGCCTTCAAATTTTCTATAGTATAATCAAAGTCCTTCCTTACAATTTCAACAATACCACTAATGTTCCAACTAGGATCAGCTTTAAAAATATTCAAATACTTTCTAGCAATGTACTTAGGAGATAAATGGAAATTATCAAACACCCTAGCACCTTTATGTTTCAGATAAAGTGACTTGATCTGAACGGTTGGATCGTGCTTATTCACTTTACTAGCATAAATTCTAAAGGGGCAGCCATCAACCTTACAAATACAAACCACCCTCTGTTGATCATTGGGCTTAAAACGTAACTGCCTTCTTTTTCTAATACCCAATTCCCTACAAGCTTCTTTGAATTGCTTGAAATTCTTAAACTTCATCCCTAATGCAAATCTAGGTAAATTCTTGTTTTTACCTTCATCATATTCTTCATATGTATTATTTTTCTGGCCATTGTTTTCTCCTTTATCAGATTGAACATCATCATCATCAAGCAATTCATCTGAATATGCATAATCAGATTCAACATCAGCATATTTGAACAAAATAAGAAGAAAAATGCAGGTAGGTTTGTTTGTGATGGAGATATGGTGTTATTATGGAGCAAGATGGATTTATTGGCAAAATCTGATCCTTTTGTTTCTTGATGAGTGACTTGATCTGATTTTCGATGGATTTGCTTAGATACATGTAGTAATGCGCCCTTTAACTCTTCATTCACTAGGCCAGTGGAAAAGGAAGGACATGATGTTAACGCGATTTCCAATCCTCTTATGGTTAATTCCATGTTTTGGATCTCATTGTCTCTTGGAATTTCTGAACATGATTTGAAAAATCGGATCCAAGGTGTTTCGCACATTAGCCCTCCCTCCACAAAGAAGTATAAATATGAGCTAGGAGCGGTTTTCACATAAACTTGAATCAGTCGAGCCAGTGAGTTTCAGATACCAAATGATTATTAAAGTACAGCATATTATCCAAATAGATAAAAAGCGCGAAAAGATAAGTAAGTCCAATTAACAAGTTTTCTTACCTTCAAAAGTTTGATGCTTTGGAGAAGCTTGGCTCCAGTTTGAGAAAGGATCTTGGCTTTGGACAAAAGTTCAACTGCAATGAGATTGTCTTGGGAAGTGATTGCCCTAGAATATATTTCCACTCTCTCTTTTGAGATTTCACCATATAATTGATGCAATTTCCTGACCTGATATATTAACAAAGAAAGAAAAATAAGGCTACAAAAATAATATCATGACGTTATGTTAAGAGTATCTTTAGGTTATTTTAGCCCAATGCTGACCTCAAAGTAAGCTAGCTTCGGATAAGGAAGCGAAAAAGCAAGAAGTGAAGCAACGATCCCAAGTACCGTGCTACATGCAACACGAAGAGGGTGAACAACAACACTCGTATGCACTCCACGAATAACACCATCAGCAAATACAAGCACCAATTGCCCAAAAGCAATTTTTTTGCACCTAATATGTGTACACTCTACTATAGCCACCAATAACGAAGTTACTCCCAATGCCAGGGAGGACGCAATAGGCGACAGTCTGTTGCGTCCATTGGTTGTTGCTATCCATACACCAAGCATGGATAGCGGCATGGTTTGCACCATGGCGAGTAGTGCATGCCAACAGCCACTCAATGTGTCACCTAGCGTTGACTCATTAGTGATGAGAGTGGCTGTTACGTATGCAAATGCTGGAAATGTAGCAAATTTTTTTAACCAAGGTGGTCCGTATAGGGTGGAGCAGCCGATTATACTATATGCTACCACGGTCCGAATTGTGGAGTGCAACCGCATCCGCCACATAATGCGGTTGTGCTCCGCCCCGGACACGGTGGTACTTGCGGCGGCGCTCATGTTGTTGTTACTTGGAGTAAATTAATTAATGAAAAGTTATGTGGTCAAGCAAGAAATGAATGGAAGAGGGTATTTGTAGGGACTAGAAAATTAGGATGAATATATTATGAAGTAAAGAAAACATGTTGAAAATGCAAATACTAATTAATTAGTCGTGATATCTTACCTATTATTAAAGAATATATATATATATATATATATATAATTTTATTATAAGGGGTCCATGCATTATTGTGCTACGTAATTAATTACTAGCATTTGTTCTAGATCTCATACGATCTACACTTTTACCAGCATGCTTAATAGATTTTCCTTATTATGTTTCTTTTAAGCTTGACTAATTATATAATATAGGGTACTGTAACTTTATAACTTTTAATTGTCATGATTTTTTTTCCTAGAATCAAACGATAAGAATTTTGATTAATGTTTTATGATGTATTTTTTCATCACATTGATATGCAAAAAATTGCAATTTATAGTACTTTTCGTATAGTTTTTGAATATCTAAATTTTTTGTTTAAAATAACAAATTAATGTAATTTAATTTCATATTTGACTTTCAAAAACGCATGTAACATGTAAGTTCTTCAAAGAAATGTAAGAACGAGCAAAATAAAATTTAATGTTTGGAATTTCATTTACAAGTTAATCAGATTTATAGGCTGCCAAAATGAGAGTTTCATTCAAAATTTCAACTTTAGAAAGATACTTTTTAATTGCATTCTCTAAAGACTAATAAAACAAAGAATAACGTACGGTAGGGGCATATAATTTTCACCAAGTCTTGCAAAAAACCGATTACTTAAACAAGACTATATCATTGAATTATTAAGTTTACAATCATCACATTTTTTTTTATTTCTAAACTCTTGCAACAATAGCCATCTAGCTAGCGGATTTCACCAAAGTGGTACAACATTTAAACCTATATATTAATATATGAAATTTGAGTAAATAACACTAAAGTTTCTTCAAACATGACTCATTTGTAGATACACTTCTTAAATTTCAAAATCGAATACTCACACACCTTATATTCATTGATCTTGAACATCAATGAAAGAGAAAACAACTCGGAGAAGATGATATGTATGGGGTGAGTACGATATATATCTATATATACTATTGATTCTTAGACATATATTGACATTGAAAGCTAAATTTCTCTTAGTGCAGAGCTAATTCTAGCATAACTTATTATGTTTAAATCAAACTAACGCCTTAAACTTCAACAAATTCATAAAATGACAGAGAGGTGCAGTAAGCACGCTATAATTGACCAAAACTGAAATTTGCTTAATTTAATTTCTGAACTCGCCATGCAAAAAATGAGTGTTTGTATTTTTGCCTTTTTTTAATATTGCAAAATTCTAATTATTTTTGTACACGCAAGAACATTGGTGTACATTCATTTATTGATTTTAGTCCATATAAAAATTGGATTGATATATAACGTAAATTGACATACGAGAAATTGTCAAAATATTTGCAATTTTTTTTATTTAATATGTTATATATAGCTATTTAAAAATACACCCATTATTTAGTTAGTTTTCAAGAATTTATTAACTCGATATATTTTAGCCGCTTCAAATTAAACTAAATTCGCCCATTTAATATTCCTAATCGAATGTGATGAAGATACAACGATCGAGCAAGTAACTGGATGGCAAAATGACAAATTATTTTTTTAATATATTAATTAGTTTTAATTAATAATCTCACCGATATATTTTTAAAACTATATATTTTGCATGAGATGTGAGTGTCTAACAACTAATTCGAAGGAGACGTTATATTATATTATATTATATTATATTAAAGAAACAATGTGGAGTAAATATATGTAGCCAAATTATTGGTCAAGCGTGCCCTCTCCCACACTAGGGGAACTACGTATATTAAATATAATCCTCTAAAACTTGAAATTGAAAAAAAATAAAAAATAAGATAAATTGTACAATTAGTATGCGAAACCCTAAAAAGGTGGAAGAGAAGTATTTGTATTTTCTCTGTGTTAATTTATGTAATTGTATTTAATTAGTTATGAAGTTTTTTAAAATAAAGAGTGTATTTGTAAAATTTGTGGTCTAAATAAATTATAATACTACACGTTATTTAAAATAATCATCCGGTTATATAGTTAGCTTTTGTTAACTTTAAGGATTAAAATCGTACACTTCAAATAATTAAAGATTAAATGTACATAGCCAATTAACACATGGATTAAAACTGAAATTATGTGATATATACATTGATTAAAATCGCTATTTCCCCTATATTTTTTTTGTTAAAAATGTATTAAAAGGTTTTACATTCTGTCCAAAATTTTCTCTCTTTTTTTTTCAATTCTAAAACTACACCACTAAAAGAAAAGAAAAAAACTACTTATATACACATATCTTTTTCAGGAAAAAATAAAACTAATATTTAAAGACCTTTCATGACATTACCAAATCATATTCATATCTGTTTGATGTGAAGCAATCCTTGATTTTTTTCGGATAATTTAAGAGGTAATAGGATTATTTGTTTTGGTACGTGCCGCACGAACGTAGGCTTCTATTGCCACAAATTATGATATGATGTAGGTTTAATTATTTGGGTCGATTTTAATTAAGTGAGTATCCCTTCAAAGTACAGTAAAAATTTGTTATGTTGGCACAAAAATTTAAGTAGGGATTTGGCCATAGAAATCAAATATTTTTTATATTATTTATAAATTTTAAAGGAGTTTAAGATAGAAATGTGTGTAGTTATATTTTTTGTAAAAATAGTGTCTTTAAAATAGTGCAGTGTCTATCGTAAAACTGAGTATCTACACTTTTTCTATTAATAGAAAAAATAAATATGTGTGATTATTCCATAAAAGATCAAACTACATATAAAAAGACAGTTATATCAACAAATAAATGTTACAACTCAAAAAATTATATAAGATCACGACTTTTGCAACCTTTCATTATATTAAAATTCTTGAGATATAGTAACAATGTCAATTTCTTTTTGATTTAGAAGAATATAAACTAAGTTATGAAAAGCGGAAGGTAGAGATCATCTAATTCAAATGTCTTCAACTGTATCTCACAATAATGAATGACAATCCTAATTATAAGTTGAGAAATCACTCTAAAAGTCATCATGTTAAATGTCATAATTAATATATTTGTTTTAATTCAAAATGATTCATAGACCTAGGAAATATTATGCATGGATGTAAGTAGTTCATGTATTAAATAAATGAACAATTCACTAATTCAAAAGATTTATAACATTTTTTAATTATAGACAATATTGAAGTTTGTCAAAAAGAAGGAAATAAACAAAAATTGCTTACTTTTTATAATAAAAATATTTCAAAACTTTGAATTAAGGTAGTCACATCTTCATAATAGTAAATAATTTTTTATACAAAGCATCAAATATATTACATTGCAAATACATGGATAACATTTTATTAACTAGGATTAACTCTTATCAATATAAATAATAGCAATGATATTACTTTGTGTTGTATTTGAGTTACCTTTCTACTCTATTGACTTTTTGATATAATATTTTTAGATATTTTAAATAAATCAATCAACACTTTTATGATTTTTTACGCTAAGAATATCATATGGGCATTAAAAAGATTAAGAAGAAACCGACACCTTTAGATCGATTATTAGCAGCCGGATTTGAGGGTATATTTTCACATTTTTTTAGTAGTAAATAATGAAATTAATTGAGTGTCATTCTTATCAAAATAAGTATGTAAATTCAAATCGATCTTCAAAGCATCATATATACGTGAGCAGTATTAGTCACCACGATCAATGTATCCAAAACATTTATAAAAATAATTTTTGAGCCAAAACGTTTTACATCAAGATATGGTGCACATATGAGTCATCACATTCACCATTTTCTAAAGGAATCACATTTGTAGTAAAAAAATTCAGCGATTGCCCTTATGGAACGAAGAATGAAGTGTCTTAATATTTTCATCATGCACAATATTTTTTAGGTTATTTAATTTCATAAATATTTATTTTGATGGACCTACTTTTGCTTTAATAGTAATTAGAGGTCCTTGAATTCTGTGTAGGCTTAATGTTGCATAACAGACTATACTCATTTCTACTATATTATAAAAGAGAGTTTAGGCCCAAATATAATATATAATATTCAAGATTGGGACTTTTCCCAATCTTGAATATTATATATTATACTTGTGGGACTTTTAAAAGGAAGTTTCTTCAATATTATATTCTAC
>JAJOOH010003983.1:0-13583 GCA_029582605.1 Solanum gracilifrons
ATTTAAAATTGAATTTTTATTTAAAAAGACAAACTTTTGAAAAAAATTGTGAGGGGGGGTGGGCTGGTAGGAGGGTTGGGGTAGGGTGAGCGGTGGGGTAAAAAAATAAGTTTTTTAAAATTTGAAAATATTTTTCAAAAATAAACTTTAATTTTTTTTGGGGGGGTGGTGATAGGGGGTCTGGGGTATGGGGTCGGGTGTGGTTAATAAATAATAATTTAAAATTGATAATTTTTTTAAAAAACGAACTTAAAAAAAAAATTGGGAGGGGGGAGTGCCACACCTCGAGCCTACACCCTTGATGTGGCCGGCACTCAAGAACCAGTTTTGATCCCCAAGCGAACCCTTGGCCTGACTGACTACTTAGCGGAAGACTCACTCAAGCAATAATACGCTTAAAAAAAGAATTGATCTCAAAATAAAACTCAACTCGAATATCTAAAAGTACTCATTGCAATAATTATGACAGTTTGCAAAACATATTTAAATGAAAGAAAATACCGAGTGACTCCTCGACTCATTCTATCTATTAAACATGTACTATTAAAGAAGGATGTCGAGACAAGACCCCCGATATTTCAAAACTACTTACTGGAATACCCATTTCATCACGTCTTTTTGTCTACAAAGATAATGTAATAGAACAAATTGTTATAAAATAAAGTATGTGTAGTATAATAAAATGATAAGAAGAAAGAGCGAGAGAGAGAGAAATAATAGTAGTAACTAGTAATTAACTTTGTCTTCACTTTTTTTCTGTTTTCCTCATACTTAAGATGAGTAACTAATAGGCTATTTATAAGCCTCGTGAATTCAAGTTACTTGGCCATACAAATATCATATAATGTGTTGGCCTCATTACTTGCACATAATAGTTAGGTACAATGAATGGTCACATGGTCATCCACATAGTTTTACAACACTCCCCCTTGGATGTTCATGTCTTAATATAAATAGTGTGCTTCGTTAAAACCTTACTAAGAAAAATCCAATGGGAAAAAAAATCTCAGTGAAGGAAAAAGAGTACACACATCTTATAATACACATTAATAGTTGTCTCATTAAAACAACTTATTAGGAAAGCTCAGTGGGAGAAAATCTTGTTAAGGAAAAAAGATTGCAGTGCATATTATACTCCCCTGATTAAAACATCACTTACAACCCGGAGATGATGCATTCCAATCATATATCTCGTCTTCTCAAAGGTTGAAGTTGATAATGCCTTGATGAATACGGAGTGTTGAACATATATTAAATCCTTCCTTTGAAAATCATGAATAACAAAAATAATTTTGATTAAATATATTTTGTCCAATCTCCTTTAATCTATGATCTATTATGGTGTGCAATTAGTGCAAATGTGCAAGGAAAGTGAGATTGAGTTGTAAACTCTTAATCCATTATCATATCCTTTAAAGGTGGTGTATTGCCCTACATAATACACTTGATGGATCGACATATGTGAGTGTGAATTGGCGCAACTTATATAAAATTGTGACACATTTCTAAAGCACTCATGAATACCAGGATACTCACATGATCTCTTGATGTAAAACTGTGATAACGTAAGAGATTGTGCAAGTGTAATGTGATAAAATAAGACTCTGAGCTTACAAAAGAACTTTTAGTTCGTAGACGTTCTACACTTCACCATTTGTTCGGTTAGTTTAATCTTATTTTTTACAAGGTCTGATTCATAGTCTACGAGACACCAGACTCATTATTCTTCTCTTTAGAAACTCAACAATACTTATATTTTATATATAATATTCATTAATATAATATTCAAGATATATGGAAAATATTGATAAAATATCTTTATTATATTAAAAAGTATAAAACTAATCTTTGAGATTCTTTATATCAATTATTAAAGTTGGTCAAAAGAATTAATTCTATATTATTGTCTCAGATTATATTAGACTTAATAGTATTCTATTAAGAACTTTTCAAACAGTTATTTGGTTTAATATGACAGTGAGTTAATTGTCTTTATGACATTTATCAAATTGATTGTTAACAGATTTGAAGGAATATTTGATAATTGGATTAATAGCCTTTATTTTAATTACTACTCATTGAATGTCATTTGTGCAAGGATCTGGAGCTCTCAATTTGTGATCTCTACGGAGGAATATTGATAAAATATCGTTGTTATATTAAAAAGTATAAGAATAATCTTTGGGATTCTTTATATCTATTATTAAAGTTGATCAAAAGATCAATTATATATTTTTCCCCATATTATATTAGTCTTAATGGTATTTTATTAAGAATTTTTCAAATAATTATTTGGTTTAATATGACAATGAATTAATTGTCTTTATGGCATTTATCAAATTGATTGTGCACATATTTGAGGGAATATTTGATAATTAAGTCAATAGCCTTTATTTCAATTACTACTCATTGAATGTCATTTTGTGCAAAGATTTGGAGCTCTCAATTTGTGATCTCTATAAATAGTAAATTTGTGATTTTAGCTAAGAAATTAAAAAGAATAACAAGAAAAACATGTTTTCTTATTTTGTATTGCTAGATTTTCATTAAGTAAAATATTTTTTTAGGTTCTGGCTCCTAGTTTTAATTCTAGAAGAGGTTGTAGAATCCTTAGAAATATACCTTAACTAGTGAAATATCCTTAAGGGGAGCGCCATAAGCAGGCCTCAAACTAGGAGATTTTCGTGATTTTCAATATCTTCCAACATAATTTATCTATTTTTACATCTTATGATATTGTTAGTTTTCTAATTTACGAATTTGAATTCCCAATAGTTTAATTGTTATATTGTAGATTTAATTCATGATGCACGAGAAAACCAAGGTTATTATAATCTTCTGTTGGAAAGAGTTTTGATGTCGCATACTTGACATGGGATGAGATTCTGTAATCAGTCACGCAACAAACCTTTAATAAGTTTAAGAAATATATGAATTTATTATTTCATATAAAGCACTATATGTATTGTGATTCGTTCCTAATGTGAGATATTTTGAAAATAATTTTAGGAAAAGTGTGTATTGTTTCCCCCTTATGACAAGCAAATCACAATTAACTTTGAGAAAAGAGTAAGTCATAGAATATCAGACTCGTTTATAATGATCGCTAAAAAGGTAGGATTCCTAAGTGGTGTAAACCAAGTATTTGCGAAGATCTTTGCCAACAGTGAAGTAATCATAATTTTTTTTAAGAAGAGGAACAAACAGAGAAACAAAACTTGAGCATTTATGAGAGGGGGATCCTAGCAAACATGAGGTATCGTCAACATAGTGGAACAATCAAATTTATTTAATTTCAAAGTGAAGTTCGAATTTTGAATCTAATGGTTGTTTACTAATTTTAACGAATTTCATATAAATTAGGGTAATATAGTTTAGTTTTGTTATATTAAAGAACTACTCAAGGGGGTTTGTATTGTAGCACGTTGAAGTCATCTTTCAATTTGAGCTTCAAGTATGATTTTCTATCTGCCTTTATTAGTGATTTTAGTCTCGTCGAGATGATAATATTATGATGCACCAATGATCAGGTAATTGAATAGGATAATCATTAATAACATATAAATGAAATATGATAGTTGATTTCAAAATTTGTTGCTTAATCGAGAAGGGGGAAAATTTATATGAAATATGATAACATATAAATGAAATATGATAGTTGATTTCAAAATTTCTATATTTAATATCCTTGGATATAATTATTAATCATTTGAATTTTGAATGGTGATATCGGGGTATGTTTTCAACTTTATGAACATGGTATGTAAGGAATATTGAGACCTATCCTTTATCATGAAATAGAAAATAAATTTAAAAAAATTCCCATCAACAATCGTGTTTGACACTCAACAAGCACCTATAAATGTCAAGTGAACCAACATTCATCTTATTAGATACAAAATATCAATAGAAAATTTTGCTAAGAATCTACTATAGCAGAAGCATCCCAATAGTTATGTAATCCATCAAACAATCTACCAACAAAATAGAATATCCGCTATGAACAATAGTAGCACGAAAATGACTTCATGTCCAGAAACACTAAGATATCATAATCTATCTCAAAATCTAGTGAAGAAGTATCTTATTCAAATAAAAATACAAAAGTCTAGGGGCATAACCAAGCAATACCTAAAAGAAAGAAAAAAAGAGTAAATGCTCCACCACGATTAGTGTACGGTTTGTCTCCCCTACACTTGAAATACTAAGTGTCTCCAACTAGGAAAAAAGGAACTAGTGTGGCACTTGAACTTGCAGATGTAAAAGCATAAAAACAACAAGGGTGAGCATAAAGATTAACTAGATCTTTGTTTTCTCCTCTTATTAATCAACTTATGATTACTCCACTGTCGGCATAGATCTTTCTCAATATTTAATTTACACCACTTTAGAATTCTACATTTTATGCGACCATCGTAAAATGGGTTTGCTATTCTATGACCTACTCTTTTCTCAAAGTTAATTGTGATCTACTTATCATGAAGGGGAAGCCATACACACTTTCCTAGATTTGTTTTTAAATTATATCACATTAGGAATGAATCATAATACGTATAGTTTAAATTTAAATAATAAATTCATATTTACCTTAAACTCATTAAAAAATTGTCTCAGGGCTGATTGTGGAATCTCACCCTACATCAAGTATGCGACATCAAAAATAATTTCAATAGTAGATGTAATGAACTTCATAGTCTCATGGCATGGTTTAAGCCTGTAATACAATAATTAAAATACTAGGAGGTGAAATTCATGAATTAGAAAACAAACACTATAATAAGATGTAAAAATAGATAAACCATATCCAAACCCCTCAGGTTCAATAATAAGCCCCTGGTAACCAACCATCCATCCGACGAGGCACTAGAGGATCCTAACCTTGTAAAGCAGGGTTACGTTTTAGGGTAATTGAGGTATAGCCCTATATAGAAGTGTAATTATAATGACACGATCCATCGTTATTAGAGGTCATCTCGTGCGAAATTTCAAAAATTCTAAAATTTTGTCGAAAGAATTTTAAAATTTGAGCACACGACGAATTTTCTTTGTTTTGAAGTTGATTGGACTGACATCAACCTACCTTAGTGGGAGGCTTCCAGCTATGGTGGTGCCTCAATAGCTCCTGCACAACCACTATAGAGGGATGAAGGGAATTCAACAACCTAGGTATATAATTTTTAAAAAATTTCTTCCCACTTTTGAATGAAGAAAACACATGAGGGAAGCTGTAAAACCCTCTAAAGTCACCCGGGACATGTGATAAATAGATGGTAGATATTGCAATGCATGGGAGGTGAAAGCCCAAGGAACTTCGGTGCTCATTCATCACGGTTTGCTATCACGAAATTGGAAGCTCATGGGCAAGGTTCATCAACTAATGTGTGGCACCCAGGTAGGCTAGATCTTTTATAAATTTAGCGAATAGACCTATTTTTACCTTATTATTTATTCTAGCTTTACAGATATTGCATTTATAGGCCTTAGGGCATGACGTCTTGATAGTTAATGTTGTTGTTATTGCTATTAAGGTGTGGAAAAGAGAATGACTAAAGGTAGATTTTTTAATTCTTCATTGTTAACCTTGAGTTTTGTTGCTGAGATGGTTGATGGTAATTGTAAGGTTGGGTGTTATGAAATTGTTGGGTTCAGTATAAGGCCATTTATATAGAGGTGATTTGTGTTGTCTAATATATGTGTGTAATCTTGTTTACTGCTTTAGGGTATCACTTGTAATGCTTGTAGGGGAAACCAAAGAGAAGGATATGTATTTGACATCGTCTTGATAATCTCATGCAATAAATCTTTTTACTTTACTTGTGAGTTTCAAGTGTTATTGTTCATTGTGATGGTGTTGTGCATGATTGTTTGTCATTGTGATATGCTTATGTACCATGCAACTATAGGAATACTAAAAGTTTGCTCAAATACCACAATGGTATGAATACTAATGGTATGTGTGTGTGGGTTCTATGAGAGAATCGGGTTGTTTATTGTTTTATATTTGTTACTTTTGGTCTATGAATGGTCGTACTTGTGTTTAAATGTTGGGATATGGATCATCCTTGTACATAAGCAATAAAACATCTATATTCAGGCTTCAGACCTTCCTTGTTGATGATCCTTTAATCCGACAACATCTAGGGTTCCTCGAACAATGTGATATCGCACACCGGGTAAATCCTTAACCCTCCCCCCTCTTACTAAGACTACAGAATGTTCTTGTGAATTATGGCCAATACCGGGTACATAAGCAGTGATTTCAAATCTAGAGGTTAATCGTACTCTGCAACTTTACGTAAGGCAGAGTTTGGTTTTTTGGGGTGATATGGAAAAGTTGACAGATAAGTCACGGATGACAATCCACTTCATCCTTGTCTCTCCAATTGGAGCTTTAGGATCTAACTCTGAAATCTCTTGATATAGCATCTTCACCTTATAAAAGTATTGTACAATTGTCATGCTGCATTTCCCTATTGAGAGTAATTCACTCTCTAAGAGATGGATCCTCGTATCATTCTGTATCCCAAGCCTGCTTCAGGGTGGTGGCATCTCGTATGTGCTTTAGCACATCCTCTTCAACCGTTGTTTTAAAGCGAACATAGCCTTACCAGCTTTCATCTTCGATTTCGCACAGTACCGTTTGCATCTTCTGCTGCTGGTTGTGTCACCTCACTGCCGTTGACAACCTCACACATATCCTTGAATGTAAGACATTATGCAAGTTGACCATGTACTGTAGTTGCTGTTGTTGAGCTTTTTCATTCCACCGACATCGTTTAGGTCTGTCATTATATGAGCAACAAAAGTCTCAGGAAAAAGAACTACAATAAATGATCTCCCAAGGAACCACCTTACTCTTGATACTAAATGAAGAACTTAAGATACAATAAGCTCAAAATAAAATAGAACAGGAGGAGTCTGTGAAAATAATTTACAGAGAAAAAGAACAATGGACTAACTTTTATTTATTCAATTAATGACCTTATATAGAATTACGATCCCACAAAACCACTAACTAAATCCACTAACCTAACTCTCCTTAACTTTAGGGAAATCAATCCTCTACTAAAATACTAACTAAAATATCAAAATAATTAACTAAGCTAAAAAAATAACTATACTACAAACTTGGTCAAATTAAAATAGGAGTGATGTGTAAACTTCAACATCTTGCATAAGATAGGTTGCCTACACTATATTCCCTTAAGATGCGACCCTTCATTGGACCCTGCGTAAAAGAGATTCTTCGTGCACCGGGCCAACCTTTAGAAGCACTAAAGCAAATAACAACAAAAGCAAAACTACGAAAAAACATGAGCAACTTAGGCAAAGAATGACATCCAATCATGTTGAACTCTACTAATTAAATTATATCTTGTTAGAAATATGCATAAGAATTGAAACAATCCAAGTTCTCTGTATTGTAGGGTAGTTATTTACTGCTTAGCAGTTAATTAGTTTCTATCTGATCCATAGTTAGTTTCTAATCTTATCTCTAATCCTTAGGAGTTGGTTTCTTAATTTTTGTTGGCTTGTAAACTCTATAAATTAATTTGTTTCATAATGAGGTAAGTAGTTTTTCTTTCATAAATATTTCTCTGCTTGTTTATCAAACTAATGTTCCCACTTGTTCAGTAACAAGAGAAACCAGACTATTATGTTCTTCCTTCTCTGTAACAATTGGTATTGGAGCGTTTATTTCTTGAGGGATTTGTGGGTGTTTCATCAAAGTTAGGATTGAAATCAATAAGACAAATTTATCAATCATGGAAGCAAAATAAAGTTTTTTAGTAATGGCACCACCTGTTTTTAATGGTGATAACTATCATATTTGGGCGGTAAGGATGAAAACTTATCTAGATGCCATGGATATGTGGGAGGCAATCGAAGAGGATTATGAAGTCCCTCGGCTTCCTAACAATCCTACTATGGCCCAGATCAAGAACCATAAAGATAGGAAAACCATAAAATCAAAGGCAAAGGCTTGTTTATTTTTAGGAGTATATTCTTCAATCTTCACTTGAATTATGTCTCTAAAGACAGCCAAAGCCATCTGGCATTATCTCAAGGCAGAATATGAAGGGGATGAAATGATGAGAGGTATGCAAGTGTTAAATCTTATTAAAGATTTTGAGATTCAGAAGATGAAAGAAGTAGAAACCATCAAAGATTTCTCTGAAAGGCTCTTGAACATAGCAAACAGGGTAAGATTGCTTGGTTCCGTGTTTAATGATTCATGTATTATTGAAAAGATTCTGGAAACTGTGCCGGAAGGATTTGAAACAACCATAACTACTTTGGAAAACACTAAGGATCTGTCCAAGATCACCTTCGTAGAGTTTTTGAATGCTTTGCAGGCCCAAGAACAACGAAGAGTCATGAGAGAAGAAGGAAATATCGAGGGAGCATAGTTTGCCAAGCCTCAAGATGGAGGCAAAAACAAAAAGTAGAACAAGAAGAATGGGGAAGGCATTTCAACAAGTACTACCAAAGGAAAAATTGGATACTCAGAGAAAAGTTATCCTCCTTGTATGAATTGAACAAATGTTACATGTGTCCTATGTGGCATAATGACGTAGGATGTCGCGTAGGACCCGATTTCCATGTGGGACGCCAAGTAGGACGTGTGTTTACTTGTTCAACTTTATACAAGTTTAAGTGCCTACCAAATGACACTTTTTGTGTATTATGCCGATGTGAATTATCAGGATGCTTTACATTTACACCTGATCCATCATTTACATCTGTCCTAACTTCTTCTTCTACTTTAGCTACGTCTTTACCTGATTCTATTATGTCAATGACTAAACGCTTCAAATTTAAGCCTCCTTGTATGTAAAACTTATCGAAGCTCTTCTCATTAACTTGAGCTTCAATTGAAGTCGAATGATTCCTTACATCAGATGCAACATTTGCATTGATAGAGCAGCACCCAGTTCATTTATTCAACCTAAAACCCAAAAGAATCCTAGAATGCCTCCAATTTGAATCGGATGGACAAGACACACTCTGATTCAAACCAATAACCCCTATAACCCTATTAGCATAATCAGAAACCCTATGTATATCATCTAATTTGCAGTGCCGATTCGACAAATTGTCATTTATTAAATGATTACATTTCCCAAATGAATAACCAATAAAGGATGAACCTTTACAGCTGCTGAGGATTCTACTATATGGTTTTATGGTTGAAATACCAATGCAACTGCTTGTTTTCATTCCTTGAGCTAATTAACAGTATACTGAAATGATGTTCTTTTTTTGGTCAATTGAACTAAAAGGGTGTCGTTCCAATTTGTAGTTAACTAATTGTAATATGTATATACACATATATAGATCTGTTAATTATAAAAAACTAATCAACAAATAAATATATATATATATATATAGGTAGATAATTAGATATACAAAAGAAAAAGAATAGATTAAAGAATGAGAAATATAAACTTACAATTCAAATGGGAAGAAGTTTGTTATCTAATGTATGAGTCAAAGGTAGGTCTCGTAGGTGAGTCCCGAACTTAGTGAGATTTTGAAAAAATTACGATTGGAGTCACCGCGGCCATGTACGGACCGTAGGTAGATCAACGGACCGTACATGGGCCCCGTCGGTCGAAGGTCTTGAAGCAAGTTTCTGAACCCCATCGACGGTTGACTAAGATGGTCTGTAGGTGGGCCCATGGATCGTAGGTCCCCACCGTCAATGGAGGTCGGCAGTTATTTTACAGGGGTTTTTGGGTCTTTTCCTAATTATTCTAATCCAATACTATATCGTTTTACGCTTTACCCCTAACCCTGTATAAGTATTTTTACCCCAAAATTAACCAATTCAATTCATTCTCCTAAATTCCTAAAAGTTGATCAAGTTCATCCTCTCAAATATTTCTCTCTCTAAGGAAGAAAAACAAGTCTAGGGTTTCTAGATCAAGTCTCCAAATTCACCATTGATTGTAAGTTTTTGGCATCAAGGTATGATAGTATTCACCTATGGAGTCTTTTCCTCCATAGTGTTCCTGAATTCCCCAATTTTTACAAGGTATAATCTCCAATGGAAGTTAGGGTTTTACTCAATCTCATGGGTTCTTTTCAATTATGATTTAATTGATTGTTGTTATGTCTTTTATGCATGAATTGAAGTAATTGCATGTTTCTAAGTTGAATTCCCATGAACCCATGTGAAATCTATGATTTCTAGACGATGATCATATGAAGAAACTTTTGAACTAATTAAGAAAGATGAATTTATGAAGATATGCATCTTCTCTATGAAATTGATGAAAATGATTTAAGATTTGCTTTGAGAGTGAAGCATCAATGTTGTTGTTGTGAAAGAATTTCTCACACACTGAAAGCACGATTGTGAAAGGGTTTCTCACATAAAGGATCCATAAGGTTGAAAGGTTTTCTCACCTAAGATGAATCAATATGAAGGATCTATTCTAATGATAAGATAAGTTAAGACCAATAATGATTCCGTGGGATTTATGCTAAGCACCAGAGGATATTAAGATGGAAGCTCTTCCGTAGTAGAGATCGAGTTTCTAGTATAAATCTCCTTACCCCATAACTATGTTTCACCATAGGATGTTGTCTTAGATAGACATTAGCTAGTGGATCCACATAAGTTAGAAGTTCACGGTTCATACCTTGGAAAGTGAGGACACCCCTTTTAGGTGTGGGGTGGGTAGACACCAGATTCCATGGTATAGCTCACATGGTCTCTATGCCGGTTAATGGTAAATCTCCCACAATAATGAACTAAGGTTACTTCTAGAAGTATCTCAAAAGTGTTTTAAAAATGTTTAGCTTGCATTGACCATGTTTATGATTTATGTTTTCTAACTCCTTTATCTTGTAGTTTAACTTGGTCATTGCATATCATGTAAAGTCCCTTTTTGGCATGATTTCATAACTCTTGTGCATTTCTATCATACTTGGTACATTTCATGTACAAACACATACTCTTGCCTACATTGCTTCACTAATGTAGGGTCAGACGTTCCAATTTTGCATCTCCATGGCTAGTGATCACATTAGTAGCTTTTGAAGATTTGTGAGTCCTCGTGTTCTGAGGACCAAACCTTTATTGCTTATAGTCTTTACTTTTCCATATTGTATGTGATGTATGAGTTACGTACCAATCACTCTTGATGTACTAGATGATTTTGAGACTATGTTAGATTTTCCGCTTCGTTTTGTCAAACTCGTTATGATATAAAACTGTCTTTTGAACTCTTTATTCTAGTATCTTTTATGATGTGTGCTAAGTGTCTTGTGTAGGGTCTCTTAGGGTCCTATACGTCATGTCACGTATAGGGTGTACTTTGGGTTGTGACATGAACAATCAACTCAAGAATCTTAATGCAAGATATAGCTACTCAATAATTAGGAATATAATTCAATAATTAGGAAATAGGATTCAATAATCTGTATCTCAAGAACTCAGAACTCTATATCAACTCATCTCATCTCAAGAATATTCAAATCTAAGGATAGAACCCTACGTGAGGATGAACTAGTCCAACACTATGATAACCTTACATACATGGAAGAACGAAGTTTTTAGCGAAATCAATGAAATCGGAAGAACGCTCGAAACTAGATTTTCTCCTCTTGGAACCTTACTCTAATGACTTGAAGTGTTGATGAACGGAAAAGAACTGATTAAAATTTTCCTTTAACTAGGGTAAAACATTGTGGTTTAGGCTTAAAATATAGATTAAAATGACGTAGCTTAAGTACCAAACACATAGGAGAAAGTTCAAAATGACCGCAACTTAAAAACTTACAAGGTGTCTTAAAAGGAAGGCTTCACATACCGTTTAGGGATCCACGGTTCGTTAAGAACTTCACTAGCCATATAGCCATTCATGAAACTTAGACTGTCTGATAGGGCCTTATTAAAACAGACATAGTTTTTTACTCCGAACTTGTAATGAGGTAATCTTGGTGGCGTTAGAAATAGGACTTAAAGAATTTTAATTTAATAGGTCATGGACCACCTAATTACTTATGTTTTGATAGATATGGTCGTTTTAAGTTGACCTTACATTTAAAAGTTGATGGGTGACTCGTACTGACCCCTAAATGGACTGTACAAGCCACCACAAATCGTCTAGGGTTCCATCTAGGTGATTCACCAGTTGGAATCCCTGGACAGTTGTGCACCTTACCCTTAATGGATCGTGGTCCCTTTCATGAGCCATTTGGGCTTCAGTGAAGGGTCCATGGTTGTTTTTAGGTTGTGTACATCTTTGTTAAACCTTTTTTGAAGTCTGAGGTGTTACACGAACGATTCAAATTTTTAAGAGTAGATTTGAGAGGTGTTATAGAATGATTCAGATCTTAGCTTAAATTTTTTTGGAGTGTTACAATACCTCCCCCTTGGGATCATTCGTCCTAGAATGATGGGTGGACTGAGAATGGAAAGGAAAGAAGTTACTCTTACTATCTTTCTGACTTTTGAACTTGCCTACTAACATAGGTAGAACAAATTCATACTAAGAGTTTGGAACTGTCTATATCACATGAATAGAATATTCCAAAGCATTCGCTTCTGAAATAATTTGAACTAATTGTGCCACAGTTGAGGCTTTTTGTCCAATCGCTTCATAGACACAATGCAATGTGTCACTCTCAGAGGTGGCCCTTGAGTTCAGTTGCTTTTGGTTTAATATGGTATCGATAACAATAGAAGTTTTTTCCAGTCAAGAACGATATTGTTTTAAACATAGTAACACTCTATCTGAAGTTATTTTACCTGAAACAAACGTATCTGGGCATGAAGTAAGAATAGGACTATTATGCATTAAGCAATACAACTGCTAGCTTTCAAGCCTAACAACACCTCTAAACCATGCCCTCCTTTATAATTACCGCACCTCATTAGTTGCAACTCATAACTCTTACAAGGGTTTATGACTACTCTTACCAAGGTCTAAGTTAAACTGTCTGCTCAATGTGTTCAAGCGTAATCTCTAAATTGCAAGATTCTAAACAAGAGATGTTTATACTAATCTAAACCACAAGATTCATGTTTTATGCCTCTATAGGAAATCTCATCCCATGAATACCACTACATTCAACCAAACATCGAGTCCTAGCTAAGAAGCATCTAATGCATCATCTATTCATTCATATTTAACAATACCACATTCAAGCCTAGTACTATAGTCAATCAATGGACTCCTACTAACCAATCCTTCAAAGAACTTTTCCTTCTCTTGTCATCTCTATCAATTGAAATTTCATGCATTACTATTAGGAACCGGCAAATTGCTCTTAATTAACTATTACTCATAGTAAAGTACCATCCTATTTGTTGGTGTTTTTTTAAAAGTGAGGCAGCACAAAAAGATTAAAAATGTCTCAATGGATTGAAATGACTTTCAATAGCTTTCAATAATTTTATTAAGCATTAAGGGGCTTTAAATAGGCAACATAAAACATATAATCTGCATAATTTAAAATTTAAACAACCTAAAATATCTCAACAACATAAACAAACTAACTAAAATTCAAAATTCAAATTTATTCAAACTAAATAACTTATTTTGCTAAAAGTTACTGCAGTAACTAAA
>JAJOOH010003984.1:0-64287 GCA_029582605.1 Solanum gracilifrons
TATTTGTTTCACAACCCCCCCCCCCCCCCTTTACTTACTTGTCTCAGAAATAATTTGACTAAATGAATATGATCATAAGGTAAGTTTAAGTCTAAACCATATTCCTTGTGGAATCGACCTCAACTTCCAAGTTGGGTTCTTTACTTGATAACGATCGCTTATACTTCTTTAGGGAACTGTAATTTAAGCGTATCAAATTTTGGCGCCGCTGCCGGGAATAAGGATTTTAGATTAAGTTTAACTACATTATTGAACTTTAGTCAATTATTTCCTAATTTTACTTTTATTTTTGTTTTTGTTTTCTTGAGATTTCCACTCTAGTGTATGCGAAGTACACGGAGTCAAGGCAAACCATTGACCCCATACGATCCAGAGTTGAGGAAAACTTTGAGAAAGATGAATAATCAAGGGGTCCGGGATAATCCACTCATAGAGGAACCTGAGGAACAAGTGAATAATGAGAATGCTCAGGTTCATGGTGATAATGTACTTGGAGATGCATTGAGGGTGTAGGATCCACCAGAACGAAGACTGCGTGATAATTACAGGGTCGAATTTAATACTGTTCAATCTGAAGGACCCATTGTTCTCCCTTCACTACCTCCGGGGGATACATTCGTGGTGACTAGAAGTTTGATGCAGATGCTTACAGTGAGGGGTTTGTTTTCTGGTATGGTTTCGGAAGATCCGCATGTGTATATTGCGAAGTTGAGAAGTGTTTGTAAAAGTTGTGTGGGGCGACCGTAGTTGGATATGAACATCATAGGGTTGAGAGTCATCCCTCTATCATTAATTGGTGATGCTGATGTATGGTTTTCTGAGCTTCTGTACAACTCTATTCATACATAGGATTAATTGCATAAGGTGTTCATGGCCAAGTACTTTCCATTGTCAAAGAAGCGGAACCACAAAGATAAGCTCAACAACTTCGTGGCACTACCTGGAGAGTCTTTGAGTAGTTCGTGGGACAGGTTCATTGCATTTATTAGAAGTGTTTCGAACCACCGCATTGATGAAGAGTCACTAAAGGAGTATTTCTACAGAGGTCAAGATGACAATGGTAAGGCTATGCTTAATACTATCGCGGGAGGATCATATGATGAGTGCACTTTTGTGTAGATCACTGAGAAATTGGAGAAGATTTCCCAAAACAATAAAACATGGAGCACTCAAAAGTTTGACACTGGAAGAAGCACATTTGCAGTTCAAGCTGCACCTAGTCAATTAGCCAATGACATTCGTGAGGAGATGGTGCACATAAGGACATAACTTGGATTGGTATTGGAGCATGTAAGCGGAGGTCCAGAAGTAAATGTAGTGAATTACTTGACAAGGACTCCACCACCACCGGAGGAGGAATGTTACTATGAGGAGGATGCTTGCCTCGTGAATGATCAAATGGGGGGTTTCCGTGCCAACACTCAAGGTTCCAATTTGGATAATTGGCACCAAAGTCAAAGAAACCAAGGTCGGAACTATGGTAACTACAATCAAGAGGGTCAATATGTCCGGGATGGGAACTACAATCACAACAACAACTATAACCGTAACAACTATGGCAACATGAACGATAGAGTTCGGCCTTATGTTCCTCCAAAAATATGGGAATCTGGTAATAGAGAAGCTTGGGGTAGTATGTCACGGATTGAGGATATGATGCAGAAGATGATGAAGAGTTTTAATTCGATTGAAGAGAATGTGAATGAGATGCGAAATGACTTGTCTAGTATTGGTTAAAAAGTTGATTCCCATGCAGTGTCGATCAAGCAACTTGAGCAGTAGATGAATCAGTTGTCCACTACAGTAAACACACGTCAACCTGGCACTCTTCCTAGCAACACCATCCAGAATTTGAAGTATGATGGGCATTGTATGACAGTCACTACTCGAGGGGGTAAGCAGACTATTGATCCACCTATGCCGTCTGGGGTTGAAATTGTACTTGAGAAAGATGATGATGAGATTGAGGTTACTGGAGAGTCCAAGAATGCTATAGCGAGGAAAGCAGAGATAATCCAAAAAGTTGTCCCTATGCCTAGACCTCTGCCTCCATTTCCATAGAGGTTGGTAAAGAAGAATGAAGAATGGAAATACCGTAGGCTTATTACTATGTTGAAACAACTTTCTATTAATGTTCCGTTGATAGAAGCTTTGGAGCAAATGCCTGGGTATGCGAAGTTTATGAAAGATCTGGTGACTAAGAAGAGGGCCGTGAGTTTTGAAGATGATGATAGGTTGTAACATTGTAGTGCTATTTCTACAAGGTCACTTGTGCAGAAGAAGGAGGATCCTGGTCCCTTCACTATTCCATGTACCATCGAGTTGTTACATTTCGCTAAGGTGTTGTGTGATTTGGGTGCTAGCATTATTCTGATGCCATTGTCTACTTTCAAGAAGCTGGGTTTAGGGGATCAAAAACCAACTGCGACGCGATTACTCATGGCTGATAGAAATTTGAAGAGGCCCATTGGTGTTCTCCAAGATGTGCTTGTAAAAGTGGAGTCGTTTATTTTTCCAGCGGATTTTGTGATACTTTAATGTAAGGTTGATTTTGAGGTCCCCATCATCCTAGGGAGACCATTCCTTGCTACTAGGCGCGCCTTAGTTGATATAGAGAATGGGCAGATGAAGTTCCGATTGAATAGTGAAGAGGTAACTTTAATAACTCTAGGTCTATGAAGCAGGAAAGTGATCTCAAGTCAGTGTCCATGGTGAATCATATTGTGGGTCAAGGTTCTGATGTGTCTATTGAAGAGCGGTTGGGTGTTAATGCACTTGCAGCGGTGATGATGAATTTTGTGGGTGATGTTATTGAAGACTATGATGAGTTAGTTTCCATACTTGATAGGTTCGAATTCCATTCCAAACCGAAGAAATTGGAGTTAGATATGAAGAATCGCGACACACCACCCGCAAAACCGTCTGTTAAAGAGGCTCCAAAATTAGAGCTTAAGACCCTACCATCACATTTGAGGTATGTATTCTTGGGGAGAGATGGTACTTTACCAGTCATCATTGTGGCCGATTTGAATGCGGAACAAGTTGAGGCTTTAGTTTCTATATTGAAGAGGTTCAAGAGGGCTATTGGGTGGACTATTGCGGACATTATTGGGATTCCTCCTAGCATATGTTCTCATAAATTCCTACTCATGCCGGATCACAAGCCTAGTATTGAGCACTAAAGGAGACTAAATCCGCCTATGCAAGAGGTAGTGAAAAAGGAAATCATCAAGTGGTTGGATACTGGAGTCATTTATCCCATTGCAGATAGTAGTTGGGTTTGTCTTGTTCAGTGTGTGCCCAAGAAAGGTGGGATTACTGTGGTACCAAATGCGAAGAACGAGCTGTTCTGATGCGGCCCGTGACTGGATGGAGAGTATGCATGGACTATCGGAAATTGAATGCTTGGATAGAAAATGACCATTTCCCTATGCCGTTCATGGATCAGATGTTGGACCACCTTGTTGGTAAGGGTTGGTATTGATTTCTTGATGGTTATTCGGGCTACAATCAGATCTACATAGCACCGAAAGACAAAGATAAGACCACATTCAGTTGCCCTTATGGGACTTTCTCCTTCAAACAGATGCCATTTGGGTTGTATAATGCTCCAGCGACCTTCCAGCATTGCATGATGTCGATCTTTTCTGATATGGTGGAGGACACTATTGAGGTATTTATGGATGATTTCTCGGTGGTAAGTGACTCATTTGATGGTTTCTTGGATCATTTGGCCGAGGTACTGAAACAGTGTGAAGAGTGCAATCTTGTGCTCAATTGGGAAAAGTGCCACTTCATGGTGAAAGAAGGGATCGTTCTGGGTCATCAGATTTCTGAGAAGGATATTGAGGTTGATAGAGCGAAAGATGAGGTAATAGAAAATATTCCACCACCTATCTCTGTTAAAGGTGTTAGAAGTTTTCTTGGGCTTACAGGCTTTTATAGGAGGTTTATCAAGGATTTTTCCAAAATTGCACACCCATTATGTAAATTGCTCCAAAAGGAGTGTAAGTTTGATTTTGATGATGCTTGTCTGAGAGCATTTGGAGAGTTGAAGGAAAAGCTAGTTTCCGCACCTATCATTATTTAACCGATTGGGAGCAACCGTTTGAAGTGATGTGTGATGCAAGTGGAGTGGCGCTTGGTGTGGTATTGGGACAAAAGCGAGAAAATATTCTTTATCCTATTTACTATGCCTTCAAAGCTCTAAATGTGGCGCAAAAGAACTATACAATGACTGAACAGGAACTCCTTGCTGCGGTTTTTGCATTCGAGAAATTTTGATCTTACTTGCGTCATACTCAGGTCATAGTGCATACAGACCATTCTGCATTGAGGTATTTGATGGCTAAAAAGGGTGCAAAACTAAGGTTGATTAGATGGGTATTGCTGCTGCAAGAGTTTGATTTTGAGGTGAAAGACAGAAAGGGGACAGAAAATCAAGTTGCCGATCATTTGTCCAATTAGAGGAGGAAGCTATACTCAAGCTAGGATATGGGACTGAAATTAATGATACATTTCCAGACGAATAGGTATTGGTGGCTTCTCATGATCTTATTCCTTGGTTACCAGACTTTGCTAACTACTTGGCAAGTGATCTGGTTCCATCGGATTTGTCTTTTCACCAAAGGAAAAAGTTTACGCATGATGTGAAGAAGTTCTTTCGGGATGAGCTTTATTTGTTCCGTATTTGTGCTAATGGGATTATTCATCGCTGTGTGCCCGAGGTTGAGTATACTAGAGGCGTGTCATTCTTCGCCTATTGGTGGGCTTCATAGTGGTATTCAGAATGCGCATACGATTTTGCAGTCTGGTTATTACTGGCCTACCATCCACCAAGATGCTCATGATTTTGCCAAGTCTTGTGATCGTTGCCAAAGAGAAGGAGGAATTTCAAAGAGGCAAGAGCTTCCTATGAATCTGATATTGGTGATTGAGTTGTTTGATGTATGGGGTATTGATTTTGTAGGTCCATTTGTGAGCTCACATGGGATGACTTGTATTCTTGTTACGGTTGATTATGTGTCAAAGTGGGTGGAAGCAATTACACTTTCCAACAATGAAGGTAAAAGTGTCACCGCATTCATGAAAAAGAATATCTTCTCCAGATTTGGTACACCTAGGGTGATTATCAGCGATGGAGGTTCCCACTTCTGTAAAAAGTTGGTCAAGGCGCTGCTTGAGAAATATGGCGTCCGCCACAATGTTGCCACTGCTTACCATCCGCAGTCTAGTGGGTAAGTTGAAGTGTCCAACAGAGAGATCAAGCAAATCCTTGCTAAAACTGTAAATGCTAATAGAATCGACTGGTCAAAGAGGCTTGATAATGCTCTATGGGCTATCGCACCGCATTCAAGACTCCCATAGGTATGTCCCCCTACCAACTCGTATATGGGAAGTCTTGCCATTTGCCGGTAGAGTTAGAGCATAAGGCTATGTGGGAACTAAAGAAGTTGAATTTGGATTGGGGTGCCGCATCGAATCAGAGTGTAAATGACCTGAATGAGCTTGATGAGTTTCGCCTAAAAGCTTATGAAAGTGCAGCCTTGTACAAGGAGAAGATGAAGAAGTATCATGATCAAAAGATTGAAAAGCGCGAATTTGCTGTGGGTGATCAGGTGTATCTATTCAACTCTAGTTTGCGCTTGTTTCCTGGAAAGCTCAAGTCCAAGTGGACTGGACCATTCATAGTCACTCAAGTGTTCCCACATGGAGCGGTCGAGCTCGAGAACAAGGAGGGAACAAGGTTCAACGTGAACAGGCAAAGGATCAAGGTCTACATGGGAAAATAGGAGAATGTTCAAGAGGTGGTTGAGGCCTACTATCTTAATGAAGTCTGAGTAATCAAGAGGCTTGCATCGTGCCGCGACGTTAAATCAAGCGCTGCTTGGGAGGCAGCCTAAGATGTACAATCTAGCCAACTATAGATTTTTCTTTTCGATCTAAGAGTTTTCCTTGTTTATTTGATGTTCTGTAATTCCTTAGATTGGTATTTTATTTTTGTTTTAGTGTTGGCTAGATATAGAGTAGGGTTCGTGTCTAAAAAGTGTTCAGAAAATGTAAAAAGAAACTCCTAACGGGTGCTACATGTGTAGGGATGAAAAGCCAAATCTGTAGAAAATGTCTGTTGCAGAGGTCTACGGACCCCATCGACGTTCCGTGGTTCAATCCACAGACCGTGAATGGTGTCCGTAGATCCCCAGGTAAGTCCTCAAATTTTTCTTAGTGTTGAGTGACCTACGGACCCTACCCACGGTCCATAGGTCGACCCACGGCCCGTAGGCGAGTTCTCGTGGGTCCAACCTAGGGTTAATGGAGACCCGACCCGGACCCTTCTAATAAAAACTCTTCATTTTTAAATTCATCCCTCACATCCCATATTCCATCCCAACCGTTTCTAACCCCTCCAAATCCCAAAACTTCCATATTATCTCCCTATATCACTCCCATTTTCCATAATCATTTTCCCCTCTCTATAATCCTCTTCCTCTTTCCAAAATCACTCCCATTCTCCCTTCACAAAAAGAGTTCAAGGTCCGGGTTCGATGTCACAAGGTCTAATGATTCTTTTGCATCACACAATCACCCACTTCCAATACTTGTAAGGTAAACGACTTCACCTTAACTCTGAATTTTGATATTCATTGTTCAATACATGAAGTCACGAAGTGAGTCTTGACCTTGTGCTTTTTTTGTATGAAAATGCATGATAAGCTATAGTTAGAAATACCCTTAGGACGATAAAATGTGATTGTGTTGTCTTTGTAATCAAATAACTCAGGGTAAATAGTCTAAATGTAAGTTTCGACTTAGGGTTCCTAATTTTGTATGCTACAAAAGTTGAATAATGAGTAACCGGAACCCTGGGGATGACAAACTATCATAAATTGTGTTGAAATGCATGATTATACTTAGGTTGATTGTTTTAATTGTTGAAAAAGTGGTTTAAAAATGAGGCATGTTTGATACCTGGCAAAGAACTGACCCACGAGACCTCGTCCACGGACCGTAGGTTAACCAACGGACTGTAGATCAGGTCTGTGAGTCTGTTGCACATGAAAAATCCTCTAAGTAAGGAACCACGGAGGTGGATTACGGTTCGTAGGTCAACCTACAGTCCTTTCTGCACATTCGTGGTTCCCATCAGAGACCCAACTTTTTGGGATTTCTGACCTACGGAGGGGATCCACAGATCGTAGGTACCCACCGTACGTCGCCACTGATGCTACTGTACATAATTTTTTTTAGTTTATGTTTTGGTTCTTTCTTTTGTCTAAATTTTTTTTGAGTGTGTTATTGGTTTTATTTTGGTACTAACCAAGCTTCCACAGGTACCATGGCTCCCAAGAAGGCTTCGACCTACGCCGTAAAGGGCAAGTCAAAATTGGTGGCACCAAAATTTTGGCTAATTGATGAAGATACTGATGCGGAGAAGGATCCCGTCTATGTCCCACCTATTACTAGGACATCCCCAACTGCACCACGCACCACAAGAAATCAAACCCGGCAAGTGATTTCCGATGTGGTCACTGCCTCCTAGTCTGATGAGGAGGACACATCGATCGGTTCATCAACTGGTTCTGAGTTCGATTTTGATTCCAGCTCCAGTTCCACATCTGGCTCTAGTTCTAATGGCACCAACGCCTCATCCTCTGAGGCTAATAGTGCAGATGACATTCCAATGCCTCTGAGTATCGATCCTGCACCAGTTCGTGAAGAGCCCAATAAATGGTGCGTGAGTGGTCAGTTCCAGATCTATCGAGACTCCAAAATGCTGAATGAGAAAGAGAAGATGGCATGATTGGTCACCGAGGAGCACCGAGTTCTGACATGCATCCTCCACATTGCACCCGCCACCATGATCTCTTCAAAAGAAATAAGTGTGAGTGGATGGCCCGTAGCCTAGGGTCTTTCAGCAAGAAGATCGTCAAGGAGTTCTATGCCTCCCACGTAGCAACCCTCTGAGGTTCCTTTGAAAGACGGGCCAAGCCCACCGCCCAACCTTCTTTTACATCAAAACTGGTGGATGGGTTTGCTGTTGATATATCCGAGACCACCATCCAAAGATTCCGCTATGGTCCGGGCCACACTATTGCAATCAACACGGCCGAATATGATTATCGTTGGGACACCGTTAGGATCGGGGAAATTCAGAGGAATACCAAACAGAGGGAGACTCTATTGCACTGGTTGGCCCGTGACCTTACTACAGACGGAGAGCGCGCCGAGTGGGTCAGCACCCCGAGCTTGGGTATAAAGAACGTCACCCTGACATTTGTGGCTAAATTTGTCTGGTTGTTGGTACGGAACCGGGTGTCTTCCACTCAGGATGATAATGTACTCATTTGGGACCGCGCAGTCATGGTTGCAGAGTTGATGATGGACTTGATACACGAGAGGGTCTTCAAGGCCACCACCACCCATCCCTTCACATGCCTCATTTTGCAGCTGTGCAGGGATGCTGGCATACCGGTTTGACATTGTGACAAGTTGGTTTAGGCTTAAAATACCCTAAATATCGGCTTGATTCGAGATGACGCCAATGTGGATGCACCGTGCAGAGAGCCGTAGATTGAGGTGCCACCATTGGGAGCGAACTTGGTTGATGATGTGGAGCAGATATAGGGTGAGGAGCTTGCCCCTCCAGCCACTACTGAGGATGCCCCGTCTTCCCATTCTCCAGCCGCCAGTCAATCCCCTAGCGCCTCCAGAGCCACTCACTCTTCAGGGTCTACTACCATGCCTCTAGCCCATGTTCAGAAGCTGGAAGCTCAAATGTCTACACCACCTCAACAAGTGCGGCCTTGGATGCAGCGTGCGATTGAGGAATCCGTGACTAGGGTTGAGAATCGGATGGAGCAAATGATAGACCGTAAGGTTCAGGCCATACACCAGTGCCTTGATGCATTTAAGCTGCATGTCTTAGAGTGACCAACCCCCACCACTGATGTCTCTGCCTTCCAGACGGAGTTAGCTAGTCTCCGGGAAGATCTTGATGCCCTCCTCGCTCCACCTGAGACTGAGCCTGAGTAGCTCCCTATAACAGCGGATGATAATACCGTGATGGATGCATTATTCGGCGATGAAATGCTGCCACTGGCTTCTTCCCATCATGCTGGGAAGAGCCATCGCTCTAGGCAGACTTCTGATGACACTGAGGGTGGGAGAGCTCCCAAGAGGGAGCGCCAGGAGCTTTAGGTGGCCTGGAGGGCATCCATAGTTAATGAGGAGATGTGCCAGCATCGGGATAAAGAGGTAGGTGTTGGTGCCTCTAGTAGCGTGAGCACTACTGATGGTGCAGTGACAGTTGGCGTGAGCACTATTGATGATGTGGTGAGAGTTGATGCTAGCACTACTGATGGTACTGAGATGGTAGATGTGGGCATTACTGATGGTGACCCAAGTGTTGATCCAGCGGGCATCCGAAAACAGGACCCACCCACTTGTTGATAGGTCTTCGTCGCTATGCGCCACATGTTTGCTTCACCCGATCCTTTATTCTTTACTTTTTGTGATCGGGGACAATTGCACTCTATTTTGTTGGGAATGGGGTAAATGGGTTGTGAGTGATAGGATGAAGACTAAGTTACCCAACTCATAATTCTCTCTTGGGGTTTTCTTGCCTGTGTTCTTTTTCCCTAAGAGATTGTTTTTAAATTTCTGTTGAACCGGCATGTGTTAGGGTTGTATGTGTAGAAGCATGAGAAAGAATGAAGCATGATGGCATAATTAAGAAAGAAAAATGATCCCTGTCTAAAAGTTGTGATATGTGCTAAAATCTATAGGCTAGAATGAGTTGAATGTGTTGGTTCTGAGTATGACATGATAAAGAACCAATTTGATCTCATGACTTAAAGCTAAAACTTGAAATGGGTAACCTGATAATCTGTTAATGAAACAATGTGCCAAGAGTGTGTTAGGAAAGTTGATTGTTCAGATAGTTTGTGCCAATCTAGAACTTGCCCCATTGGTCCTACTAAGATGATCTAGGCTGAAGTTGGGAAGTGATCATAGACCCTTGTTCAAATTAGTCCACATAAGCCTAAAAGAATCCAACCAAATGAAATAAATGTTCCCTTTGATCCAAATAATTGAGCCTAAAATTGACCATTTCTTTTGTTTCACCTTACTCACCTTCCCTAAAATAAGTGTTTTGGCCCCGATCCCTCCTTGGACATGTGCACCTTGACTTAGGCCAAAAGCCTAAGTTGAGGGTGGGTAATGCTAAAAGTGACCTCAATCTTGGCTCTGGTCCGACAACGGATATTGTGCACCTTAACTAATGGAAAATCTATAAGTTGAGGGAGGCTATGAAAGAGGAATCCGAAAGAAAAATGGGTATGAAATCAGTTTTGTGTTGAAAAGAGAAAAAGAGAGGGTAGAAGAGGATGTGACTTTGTGCCAAAGAAAAAAAAAGATATATAAAAACACTGAAAAATAAAGTGAAAGAAAAAGAAGAAAGTGAAAAATAAGAGCAACAAAGTCAAAAGTCACATCCATGGTGAAAAAAGTCAAGGGAAAAGAGGTAAAAAGCCAATGTAATGTCAAGGAGGGCAGAAAGTCACCAAAAAGTATCCAAATGTACCATACCTGACCCTGAGCCTACGTTACAAGATAAGAAAGTCCTATAGTGATCCTAGCAACTAGTTTGGAGAGTCTAAGCAGTGAAAATAAGGGTAAGCCTATGGCATTGAGCACTAACTTTACTTGAAGTTACTTCTGAGCATGAGTGTTGAATGAATCCTTGTACTAAAAATCATATTCATTGCGTGAAAAAGGGATTTCGTTTGAAGTAAGGGCACTACTTACATTGTCGGAGAGTTGGTACCTTGGTGATAGTGAAAAAGTGTATGTTGTGTGTCTATTGGTCGATCTTTGTCATATCTTGATCCGCATGAGTTAGCTTGCTGAGTCTAAGAGAAAAGATTTGCACTTGAAAATTCGTAATAGAAAGCCACTCGATTGCTTGTGTTTGAATGTGTGCTTCTATACAAGTGTCGTTTAGAGTCTTAGTGCGTCGCTCAAGGAAAAACAACGAATTTAAGTTGGGGGTGTTGATACACCGTGAGTTTACAGTATTTTTAATACATTTCACTGAAGAGTTGTGCGTGTCTAGGGACATTTTGTATTAGAACTAATGTGTATTGTCCTAAATTTCTAGGAAATAGGCATGGACGAGGTCGAGAGAGATACAACTGAAATTCTGCAGAAGTGGCCACCCACAGAAGTGACCTACAGATTGTAGGTCCAGTCACGATCCGTCAGTGGGTAGGCGTGGATTGATCATCTGGGAAGTCTGACTAAGTGTGGAACTACGGAGGCGAGTGACGGACCGTAGGTCGACCTATGGGCCATCCGGCACGTCTGTCAATGATCACCGAGAGTTGAAGTTTCAGTACCTGATGAAAAGCTCTAAGTGTAGAGCCACGGAAGAGGACCCACAGACCTTGGACAGACCCACAGTCCGTACTGCACGTCCGTCGATTGCAAGTGAGATTTGAAGGTTCCAAACATCTAAGAAATTGTCTAAATCTTGAGTGATGGAAGGGACCTACGGACCGTAGGTCAGTCCATGGTCTGTAGGTCAGTATTGTCGATGAAAGCCGCGTCCAGAAAAGTTTATTTCTTTATTTCATTTTCTTTTCGTTTAGGACATGTTTTTCTATAAATAGGGCATGTAAACCTCGTTTTTAGGGGTTAGACACCATAGTATTATTTTAGTTCTTGGTATTTTCTTGGGAATTAACTTGCAAACTTTGGCAATTTGATTTCCTAATTTCGGTTTATAAGATTTTTTCTTTGACTTTCAATTAGTGATTACGGGTTTCTTCTACTCAATACGTGAGTTCATGAATTCTTCTTCTACAATTATGAATTGTGTTCTTTCAAGCATGAGTAACTAAGTCCACAACTAGGATTGTGGGAACCATGATCAATTAACAACGTATGAATAATATCTAAGTAATTCTTTACTAGTGTTGATGCATGCATTGCTAATTCTTTCGTTTAGAAGTCTTTTTAACGGTGGCCAACGTTAGAACTCTCCTTGTTGGTACTTGCCGGACCAAGGAGGTAGTTAATAAGAAAATAATTATCAAAAGAGATTTAGTGTGATACTATGTAATAGTCTAATGTCAATTGGTGTCAGGGTGAAAACTAAGCCATACATTGATGTGATGTCTAATCTGAGGTAAAGGTAAGGGTTAGTAAATTATACACACGTAGCTGGACCAAGGTGTGGGGTAAAATTTCCTATTTGGTAGACCAAGCACTTACGGATACATAACTTACCACTTTGTATGTGATACACTAGGAAATAATTACTATTATTAGGATTACCGCGTTAAGAGCTTATAGGGAACACAGACACCCTAGTTTCTCTCTCTCATTGATAACAACAAAGTTTGAATCTTGCTTTCTTGTTACTTAAAAAATAATCAGTTATTTGTTTCACAAATCCTCCCCCCCCTTTTAATTACTTGTCTCAGAAATAAGTTGACTAAACGAATATAATCGTAAGTTAGGTTTAAGTCTAAACCATATTCCTCGTGGGATCGACCCCAACCTTCATGTTGGGTTCTTTACTTAATAAATATCGCTTATACTTCTTTACGGAAGTGTAATTTGAGCATATTAAGTATTCCTCCGTTTGTCATCCTTGAAGGGCATGATGAGATTTGGGAGGCGGGCAAAACTAAACATCAGGTATATTGGGCCTATTGAGATCCCCAGGACAATTGGTGAGGTTGCTTTTGAGTTGGCTCTACCTCCATCATTCTAAACTATCCGCCTTGTTTTGTATGTTTAGATACTACGTCGGTATGTTACTAATGAGTATCATGTACTCCAATATGATGCAGTAGGGTTGGATGACCATTTGATATTGGTGGAGGAGCCAATTGCCATTCTAGCAAAATATGTGCGGTGGTTGTGCTTGAGAGCCATTCCTATGGTTAAGATCCATTGGAGGCATTGTCTAGTTGAGGAGGCTACTTGGGAGACTCAGCATAAGATATTTGAGCCTTCAGGTACTTCTTCGCTCTTATTTTCACATAAGAAATTCTTTTTTTAGTAGTTGATGTTGTAATGACCCTCTAGGTCAGTTTTGTGTTTATGCTTTCTGTTCATCATTTAGAGAATTCCTATAGCGACCTCAAGTCATTTATGACTTGCTTGAACTGACACTTCGTCCACCTAGTAGTTCGTTTAGTTTTTATGCATGTTTTTATGTTTTGAAGCTTTTGAACCTTGAACGGTCATTTTTATCAAAAGTTTAGAAAGATGACCTTAGAATCAAAATCGGCGATTCCATCAGCTCTGGAGGGTCATTTTAAGGTATTACCATCATCGACACAACTTTGAGTCTTTTAATGCGAGTCTATGTGATTAGGCATTTTAACTTTCAAGTTAAGGCCTAAGTGTGACTTTAGACAACATTCTAGGTAAACGAGGTTGGAAAAAAATTCCATGAACGGAATTAGCTATAGAAAGTCTAGTTTGGTCTAGAGCGACCCTTTGTGCAGATCTTGAGGCTTCTGGGCTAATTCCCCCCTTTATGGTTTTTGTTCAACATGGAGTTTGAGGGTGGGAATTTTGTTTCTAAGATGACATCGTATGGGAATTTTGAAAGTTTAGTTAAGTCTAGATTATCAAATATGGTCGGGTAGCATATCTCGTTTACATGCACAACGTTCAGAATGATTTGGAGCCCCCCATTGGAGATTTGGAAACTTGCCAAACCAGTTGATATGCATCAGCTGTTGCATACCAAAATTGGTCTTCGTGTTCGTGGACCTTGGGTTGCGTTCGTAGAGACCAGAGGAGTTGGTAACCACGTTCGTGGGATCCAGTTCATAATCGTTATGTTTTAGGACCTTTGGCCTTCACATTCGTGGGTGCCGACCGCAATGGTGGACCCCAAGTTTCTTTGGTCTTCACATTTTTGGGCTCCTTGTTGTGTTCATGATGGGAAATTATCAAAAGCTCTACAATCGCGGACCCGCTGGGTCCCTTTTGTGAAGAGTAAATTTGTTTGGTCTTTTATTTAAAGACCATATGCGAGGCATCAAAGTCATCAATATTCAAATAGCGATTTCTTCTCCGATATAGCTCAAAATTTAATGATTCAAAGTCCGGTGGATTTGTGAAGGTTGTGGTTACACCGTGGAGTTATTGGAAGTCATTGGAAAACCTTATTTTTGTGTACAATCACGTTATATCTGGCCTTTTTAGCTTATTTATTGCTTTTAAATTATGAATTTTTGCATGTGTCATTTGTTCGATGTTCTGAGCCCTAAATTGTGTTTCATTTCGGGACACAAGTTTAGGGTTCTATTTAGGACCTTTTGATGGAGTCAGTTTTGGAAATTCCAGCATGTGTCCCGTAATTCATATTTTACTCCAAAATTGGTGAATCTTCAGTTTATGTGTTTAGGTGTCTAAACGACTGTACTGACGTTGTGTTCCTACTTTTGATAGCGTGGAAGCATTTGGAGTCTGTTGAGAAAGCAAAAACTCTAGCCTTGCAATTTGGAAGCGTGTGTGGTCGGCCTACAAGTAGGCTACGACTTCCTTCTATTAGATTGAGCTTGAGTTAGTAAATGTATGTTGATTAGAATAAATTAGGGGTGGGTACCTAGTTGTTCTTCTTTTCCTTTTCTTAGAAACCATGCTTAGGCTTGACTAGCCATAATTTTGGTGTAAAACCATGCTACTTGGGGATTGTATGTGTTCCAGGTTATTATCATTTGATTTGTTTTTGAGCATGTTCGACTTTAGTCTCGAATTATATTAGTGTTGCCTTAGACTTGTGATCCTTTTGGCTTGTTAGCCTTGTTTCTTCTTTGATGTCAATTTTGACGTACTAGATCCCTATAGACTAGAGTAGAAGACTTGAGTCTGATAGTAAGTGCCTTAGCTTAGGTGTTTTCACAGCTTTATTGATCTTCCGTACTCTCCCCTATTTCTGCAACTCTGATGCGTTACTAGAGATTTTGTGCTTCCTCGACGGCATGGGATTGTGCTATTTTAGGCTTTGGGCCTTTTAGTTATTTTATGTAACTGGATTTCATTCCATATTTTCTTGGTATTAATATTTGAGATCTTCTTCAGAGTCGACACACCTCCGAGTCACTCTTGCTACCTCGACGACTTATGTCCTGTGAGTGGACTGGCTGGTTGGGTAACCTTGATAAATGAGATCCTCTTTGGAGTCGACACACCCCCAAGTCACTCTTACTAGTTGGACTGGGAGTGGACTGGTTGGCTGGCCATGATTTATCGTCATTATTGCTAGCTATGTTGGGAGTTGACTGAATTGTTGGGTATTTGTGGTTACTTGGGCTGGGAGACCTACTTTAACGTCGTGGTATTTTTCTCAGTAGACCTAGCTATTTTGTGTACCTATCAGGCTTATGAGGGTCCATTGGGGTTTTATTTAAACTTGCACACGAGTGTAACTTCTTGGCTTAAGGGGTCCAGTTAGGTTTAGTTTAGTTGTATTTATATTTACTTTTTGTATGCTCGTGTGCTTTCTTTCATATCAACTTTGACCTTTGTTTCTTTATAGATTCTGTCTTTTCTTATTGTTTTTACCTTCCTTGCTCAGTTCGCCTATGAGGCCTACTCTATACCTTTATTTTGGACTCATGCTACTCTCTCTATCTATTTTGTGATGCACGTCCTAGTACCAACAAACATCGGTGATTGTTCATGCCATCTTTTGCAGCTTTTTGGATTGGAGACGTGGGTGAGCACTTGGCGTCGTGGATCAGCCTATCTTGTTTTTTCACTTATTTAGCTAGTCTTCTGCTTTTTGAGACAAGCTTTGTTTGGGTCCTCTTTTGGGGACTTGTAGGTTCATGTTAGACAACGTTGTACTTATGACTTTTAGGTTCTAGGAGTAATTCTCTTGAATAAGGTTTTTGATTTGCTTCCATTTCTGTTTGGTTCAGTTCTTATAGTGTTATTAATGGTTGGTTCTACCCTTATACCCATTACTTATTGTTCTAGGTTATACGTTGGCTGAACTACTTATGGATTATAGTAGGTGTCATCATGACTTGAGGAATCGGGTCATGACACATCCTCTCGAAACACTGCTTAATAGGAGAAAAGATTTCCAACGCCAATTAACATGAAGCTGTACATAAAACTATTGTTACTTGAAGATTAGAGCATAAAGGAAAATGACTAACAATATCCCCTAGATATATAGTTTATAAAATAGGTGCTTTACATAGGGATTGGTTGTTTTATCTTTCAAATAACAAATAAATTTTTTCAACCCCTTCTGTACCAACTAAGTTTTCAACCTTTAAATATCTAAGTGAATCACCTATGCATTGTATATCATGAAAGTTGACCCAAACACAACCAAAATTTCACCTTAAGTTTCCATGTCAACATTTTTGCCCAATATTTTCATATTTGACTTGATCCTCAAGATACTTGACGGTAAGATTTTTTGTCCAATTTTAGCGGGGCTTGTCAATAAATTTGTTAAAACAAGTACCTTTTCATTTTTTAAAATTTTTTAGCTAAAAATAATAAGGGAATAGACTCAAATATGCCACCGAACATTGAGAAAAGATTCATCTATGCCATCCGTTAAAAGTTTGGATCATCTATGTCATTTATGTTTGAGAAAATCCATGCCATTATATGTACTCTAAAGATATAATTTTTTGGTGCAAATTAAAGAATGTAGCATTTTCTCTGTAGGCTTAGCCTGCTTTATCTGTTTGTAAATCTGCACTGTCTCTCTGCTGTTTTGCAAAAGAAGTAGAGAGATGCATATGAAGTTCAATTTCGAAGAGCAACCACACTTTATTGGTTACTTGTTTTCTATTCTTCTTATGTGTCATATACTTAATATGATTATGTTCTATTTGTTCAATGAAGGGAAGCATTGGAGCAACACTAAATTAAGTTCTCTTTTTGTGATCTATAGATCTCGGATTTGAGTCGTGTTATCGACCATTTGTGTAAGGTACGTCAATATTGTTTGTGTTAGGGTAGATCATTTCCTACATTACACTCCATTGGGTTGCCTTTTGTTTTCATTTTCAATTTGTTACAAATTAAAAATAAGACCTTGAATGACGTTATGTAGCGTGCAATGTGTGGATTAGACGCACGTCACAACTTCGAACTCTGTTTCAGGAAAAAACTCTAGTATTTAAATAGATAAAGATAAACTAACGAGCTCATTATCCTCCACAATTTTATTAGAATGTATGACTTCTAATAATTTTGCCTATAACATAACTCACTAATTCCTTGGGAATGTTAAACTGAAGAATCAAAAGCTCATTAATGATGTTGTAAATATATGAAATGGACTTAATCATTTGATAACTTTGGGGATTTTCTAACTCGACAGAAATTCGATAAAGTTATAGAGTAATCAGTGCGACTTGAATCTTCTCAAGAAAAAGTTATGCATCAACTTGAAAAGTTGTTCTTAGTTTTTTTGTACTTATACTTTCACCAACATATACAAATATGAGGATTGATTTATCATATGTTCACTCAACTAATATTTATTATATCAGAAAATCATCTTTCTTCTTGATTCTAATTTTCTTCAACAAAGAAAACACTTTTTGTTATAATTAATTAATAGTAACAATTAATTAGTTGAGTGACTATCTGAAAAATCTAAGACATGGATAAAAAGACAAAAAATGTACTTCGAGTTTAGCCAGTCAATAAGCTTTAGTCAAATTCAATTAAATTGTTGTAATCATTTACATCAAAATGCATATGACACGTCTTAGCTTAAGCTAAAGATAACTTTCAATTAAATGTTTTAACTCTACCAAAGAATTGAGAAAATCAAAACTCAGATTTTGTTTCAATAACACAAATTCTAAAAAAAAGAGATCTCTTTTTACACTCAAAATAAAATTATGCAAGCAATCCTTGTTCCTGAACGTTAAGCTTTATTAACTCGTTAAAAAGCCTTAATGCAAGAAATTACTTAAAAATCATTAAAAAAACTTTAAGCTTTATTAATTCGTAAAAAACCTTAATGTTTTATTCTTGTTCCTGAACATTGTCTTCATTACGAGAATAAATTGAGTTGCTTGAAAATGTAGAACCGTGAGTCAAAACTTTGTTTGATCTCCTTGAACCTAGCTCTTGGGATCTCCACTCTGCTAGGTAGAGTTACCGCCAAGATGACTTTTCCTAAGACTTAAACTCATTCCCTTAGATGATATTTCAACCCTCTCTCTAGTTATGCCTTTCTGTAAGTGGATCCGACACATTATCCTTTAACTTTACATAGTCAATTGTATGATAATTTCACTATAGTGTAGTTTTCTACTAGTATTATGTTTATATCTTATAGGATGGGACTTCATGTTATACATTATGCTCCATGCCCTACATATTGCATCTTGACTATCAAAGTGTATCCATAATTATGCCAAAGGTTTGGTCCAAAAAAGAATATCTTTCAACAAATTCTGGAGCCATTCAACAGATTCACCTGCCTTATCTAGTGTGATAAACTCAGATTCCATTGTAGAGCTAGCGATACATGTCTGTTTGGAAGATTTCAAAGAAACTACTTTTCTACCAAGAGTAAATACATATCCCCTTGTAGATTTTACTTCATTTGACCCGGTGATCAATTTGCATCACTATGTCCTTACAATATTACTGGATTTTTGTTATGATGCAAAACATAGTTTTGAATGCACACACACGCGCACACACACACCTGCTCACACACACACGTGCACACGCGCACATGTGCGCGCGCGCGCACACACACACATGCATGCACGTGCACGCACACCCATACACACACATATATTTCTGTTGTAACCACGAATGTATCAGAGGGAATTACGATCATAGTTCCTCGAGTTCTTTCTACTCTCTTATTTTACATGGTATATGAGCCTCTAATTTTTTTCTCTCTGTCTCTAAACAATGACAAATCCAAGAGTTCCTGCAACTTCTTCTACTCTTCCAACTTCTTTTATTTCTACCAGTCCCACATCTACTGTTTTCTCCTCAACCAATTCCTTTTCTTTGAAACTTTCAACCAAAAACTACCTAGAATGGAAAACTCAATTCATTCCCATATTAAACTATCAAAATCTACATGATTTAATAGATGGTACTTGTTCAGGTCCATTGAAAACCAAACCGTCTTCCACTAATCCATAATTGCAAGAACCTAATCTGATTCCTGGTTAAAAAGGATCAAATGCTTATTTCATGGCTCTTCTCCTCTTTAACGGAAGAAATATTTCCTTATGTTATTGGATTATCTTCCTTGCGTGAAGTCTGGCAAGCTCTTGAAAATTCGTTTGGTTAGGTATGCTCACTTTCAAGAAAAGACTTTTCCATATATTGATGCAAATGCCAAGACTTTAGAGACTGAAACCGTCGCAACTCCTTGGCTGCAAGTCTCCAGCATAGAACACTCCTCATTGGACTCTACCTCAATACCATCTTCAGGTAATTATCTTAATCTCTCTCAGATTCCCTCTTATTCTCATATTATTGATCATTCTTCATCTGCTCCCTTAAATACTCAACCAAATTTATCACCTAATTCAACCCCATGCTCAACCCTAACAACAAATAGAGCCATAAATCTTCCTGTTGATCTCAACCAATATTTGCCCAAACCACCTCAACAATCAAGTAAATTCATGACATGATCTTGCATCCTACCACCATGTCCAAATGACGTGCCTTCATAACTATAACCAGTCCAAATTACCTGTACACAGAGCCAACAACATTAGCGCAAGAAAACAAATTTTAGAATGGAGAGAAGCAATCCAAGATGAGCTAAATGCACTCCTTAAAAATAAAACATGGACTTTAGTTTCACGACCACCTAGTAAGAATATTATTGGGAACAAATGGATATTCTGAATCAAGCGGAAATCCAATGGTGATATTCATAGGTACAAAGCTCGCATAGTGGCAAAAGGCTTCTCCCAATAATGTGGTGTAGATTATCAAGATACTTTCTCTCCATTTGTTAAATTTACCATTGTTCGTACTGTGGTCTGGCTAGCAACAATTCATCAATGGCCCATAAGACAAATTGATATTTCAAATGCTTTCCTGCATGGACATCTGGAGAATGAGATTTACATTGAGCAACCAGCAGGTTTCGTGCACTCTTCCTGTCCGGATCATATCTTCCAACTACATTAGTCACTCTATGGCCTCAAACAAGCTCTACGAGGTTGGTTCCATCGCTTATCAACTTTCTTAATACAATCATGATTCACTCCATCAAAAGTTGATAGCTCCCTTTTAATTCTCTGCCAAGGTGATTTGAAAATTTTCATTCTCGTTTATGTTGATGACATATTGTTAGCATGTTCAGATCCTAGCAAGTTGGACTCCTTCACTGGTTCTATGAAAAAGGTCTTTTATGTTAAAGACTTGGGTACACTACATTATTGTTAAATATCGTACTGCAAAATCTATTTTTCCAACAAAATAACTTCAAACAAATAATGAAATATAACATATGAAGTTAAATAAATTTTAGAAACAAAAAAACATATAATAACAAGATGAAAGGAAGAAGAGTCAAGTCCTCTGAATTCACAAAGTTTCCTTAATGAAATTATTCCCTCAAGTACCCGAGGTTATGGAATATATCCTTCCAGGATAAAATGACTCACGAAAAACAAATAGTGGTACATCAAATTTGTTGTCCAGCGAACCACTCAATGTCTTGTAATCACACTTGAAGGTTTTTTTGGAAAAGCAGAAACTTTTTTCTTACTATGTAGTATTTTTCTTCTTGTAAACTTGTTTCAAAACTTGTTTCAATATCTGAGAAATAATTAGATATTTATAGCCTATAGGTGAGCACAATGGTTCATGCATGATATGTGAAAAGGTAACCTAGAAATACGAACGGTTGCATGAAAATACGAAAGGTTGCATTCAACTGTCATGAGTATTCATGAATGGAATAACTCCATTCATACTTGCAGCACTTTCACATTTTTAATTAACGAATCTTTATTCTATGTACCATTATCCATTCACACACATTATACAATGAACCCAACAATCCCCAACATGAATGGGAATGGCTATAACATGAAAGATAGATATACACGGACTAGTGTGTGATTACAAACAAAGACTAGTTGCATCGGGATAAGTGGTTTTTCCTTTGAACTTTACGTAGTGAACTTATATCGGATGCACTCGATCAATCGGTAGATGAGATATCTTTGAACCGTCAAACTTGAATATACACCTAGACAATATAAGTCACACAACCAGCCTTTTACCATCTATGGTTCTCACATTTTTGTTCGTTTCAGCCATGAACACTTTCTGGTTTTATGAGAGCTTAGATAATTGACCTTTACTAACATTCTCCTTGAAGCGGCTTCCACTTCACTCCCACATAGATGATTCCTAAATGTTTACTCCCATAGAGAAACTATTTGGTCATGTCTTGCCAAACTTAGAAACCATTAAAAAGCTTCAATACAAGCTTTATCCTTGGTTACTAAACATTGTCTTCATCGTGAGAATGGGTTATCTTATTTGACAATGTTGGACTGTCTAACACAACTTTGTTTGATCTTTTTGAACCTAGCTCTTAGGATCTCCAGTTTGCTAGATAGAGTTACCATCATGCTTGACTTGTCCTAGGCCTTAAACCCATCCTCTTAGATGACCTTTCAACTCCCTCTCTAGTTAGGACTTTTGTAAGTGGATCCGATACATTATCTTTTGACCTTACATAGTTAATTGTGATAATTCTACTAGAGAGTAGTTCTCTAACGGTATTATGTCTTAGTCTTGTGTGACGAGATTTACCGTTATACATCATGCTCCTTGCCCTACCTATTGCAGCCTGACTATCACAATGTATGCATACAAGTGCCAATGATTTAGGCCAATATGGAATATCTTCCAAGAAATTCTGGAGCCATTCATCTTTTTCACCGGCTTTATCTAAGGCAATAAATTCTGATTCCATAGTGGAGCGACCAACACATATTTGTTTGGATGATTTTCAAGAGAGTGCTCCTCCACCAAGAGTAAATACATATCCACTTGTGGATTTTACTTCATCTGATCCGGTGACCCAATTTGCATCACTATATCCTTCAATTACTGCTGGATATTTGTCATAATGCAAAGCATAGTTTTGAGTATGTTTTAAATTCCCTAAAACTCTCTTCATTGCCATCCAATGAGTTTGATTGGGATTGCTCTTGTACCAACTCAACTTACTAATAGCACATGCTATATCTTATCGTGTACAGTTCATGATATACATCAAACTTCCCAATACTCTCACATAGTCCAATTGTGAGTCACTTTCACCTTTATTCTTTCGAAGTGCAAAGCTCACGTCTATTGAAGTCTTCAAAATATTGAAATCCAAATACTTGAACTTGTCAAGTACCTTTTCAATATAATGAGACTGTGACAAAGCCAAACCTTGTGGAGTTCGAAGAATTCTTATCCCCAATATAGCATCTGCCACTCCAAGGTCTTTCATTTCAAATCTAAAAGTAAGCATTTATGTCAGCTAAGTCTCTACTAATGATTAACATATCATCCACAGACAAAGAAACAAGGACCTTATGATTTGGAGTGTCTTTAATGTAAACACATTTGTCACACTCATCAGTCCATAAAGTAACTTCACAAGTTTGCACATGTTTCTTTCTTTACCAGGAACCACAAACCCCTCGGGTTGTTCCATGTAAATTTCTTCCTCTAACTCTCCATTTAAAAAAGCTATTTTTTACATCCATTTGATGGATTTCAAGATCATATACTGCTGCTAGTGCAACCAACATTCGAATAGATGTAATCCTTGTCATTGGCGAGTATGAATCAAACTAATCAAGACCTTTATTTTGTTTAAAGCCTTTGACTACAAGTATTGCCTTGTACTTGTAAATAGTACCATCAATCTTCATTTTCCTTTTAAAGATCCATTTTGATCCTAAAGGCTTATTTCCCGGAGGAAGATCAACCAACTCCCAAGTATGGTTATTCAAGATTGATTCAACCTCACCATTGACAACTTCTTTCCGAAAAGATGAATTCGTAGAGGACATTGCTTCTTGGAAGGTTTGAGGCTCATTATCAATGAGAAATGTTACAAAATACTATTAGAAGGAAGTAGTAGTCCTTTGACGCTTACTACGCCTTGGATTTTCTTCATTTTGTATATTTTCCTTTGGTTCATCTTGAGGTCGTTTAGACCCCGTCACTAGACTCTTCATATCTACCTTTATACAAGTAAATGTGTTCAAAAGAATTCAACATTATCTGATTCAATTACCGTATTGTCATGAGTATCTGGATGTTCAGATTTACGAACCAAAAATCGACATGCCTTGCTATTTACAACATATCCAATAAACACACAGTCCACAGTCCTTGCTCCTATTTTCAACCTTTTGGGTATAGGAACTTGGAATTTTGCTAGACACCCCCACACTTTGAAATATTTCAAGTTGGGTTTCTTTCCTTTCCATTTTTTCATATGGAATAGATTGTGTCTTTCTATGGGGCACTCTATTGAGTATTCGATTTGCTGTAAGGATAGCTTCCCCCCACAAGGATTTTGGTAACCCTGAACTTATAAGTAAGACATTCATCATTTCCTTCAAAGTTCAGTTTTTTCTTTTTACAATCCCATTGGATTGTGGTGAATAAAGGGTAGTCGTTTGATGGATAATTCCATTTTCCAAACATACTTCCGCAAAAGGAGATTCATATTATTCAACCTTATCACTTCTTATCACTTTTATGTTTTTATCTAACTGATTTTCAACTTCAGTTTTGTATTGCCTAAATGCTTCAATTGCTTCATGCTTACTTGATAGCAAATAAACATAACAATATCTAGTGTAATCATCAATAAAAGTTGTGAAATACTTTTTCCCACCACGTGTTGGTGTTGATTTCATATCACAAATGTCCGTGTTAATCAAATCTGAAAGATTGGAATTCCTTTCAACAAATTTATAAGGATGCTTAGCAAACTTAGCTTCCATACATATTTGACTTTGTGTTTTATTGCCCTCAAAATTAGGCAATACTTCCAAACTAATCAGTTTTCGCAAGGTCTTATAATTGACATGTCGCAAACGTTCATGCCATAAACCACTCGACTCAAGAAAGTAAGCATAACAAGAACTTTTATTATTAGCAATAGCTATTAGATTGAGCTTAAACAAGCCCTCACAAACGTAGCCCTTTCCAACATACACTTCATTTTTACTAATTACAACTTTGTCAGAAACTAATACACATTTGAATCCATTTTTAGTAAGAAGTGGAGTAGAAACCAAGTTCTTTCTTAACTCTGGAACATGTAGCATATTCTTGAGAGTCACCACCTTGCCATATGTCATCTTCAAGAGAACTTTGCCCGTTCCTTCAACCTTTGCAGTTGTCGAGTTTGCCATGTAAATTATGTCATCACCTTGAGTAGGCTCATATGATGCAAAAAGTTCTTTGTTGGCACATACATGGTGGGTGGCACCAGAATCTATCCATCACTCTTTTGGATTGCCAACAAGATTGCATTTAGAATGCATAACACATAGACCATCATCTTCAAATTCAGCAACATTTGCTTGATCTTTCTTCTTCACTTTCTTGGGAGCCTTACAATCTGCAGCCCTATGACCATTGTTTCCACAATTAAAGAAACTACCTTTGAATTTCTTCTCAGGTTGACTACTTTGTTGTGCAGAGTTTGCCTTTCTCTTTTTAGACCTTCCATATTAAACAATATTGGCTCCTAATATTGTTGAATTTCCATGAGGCCTCTTCTCCGCAGCCTTATTATCCTTTTCAATTCTCAATCTTACAATGAGATCATCAAGGGACATCTCCTTTATCTTATGCTTTAAGTTGTTTTGGAAGTCCTTCCACAGAGGAGGTAACTTGTCAATCATAGCAGCTACTTGGAAGGCCTCATTAATCACTAAATCTTCCACAAGGAGATAATTGATAATCAATTGCAATTCCTGAACTTGAGTAACAACAAATTTGTTATCTATACCATCTTGAAGTCCAGAGACTTCGCCACGGATGAATTTCTTCAATCCGGCATCCTCCGTCTTATACTTCTTTTCTATAGCATCCCAGAGGTCTTTGGAAGTTTTCATATTACTGTACACATTGTAGAAGTCATCATGAAGCCCATTCAGAATATAGTTCTTGCATAAGAAATCAGAATGCTTCCAAGCTTCAATAACCATAATGTGTTCATCTTCCGGAGTAGAATCTGCTAACTCAGGAACACTTTTTTTGATGAATCTTTGTAGACTCAAAGTAGTTAAATTAAATAGGATCTTTTGTTGCCACCTTTTGAAATTCATGCCAGTGAATTTTCACGTTTTTCAGCCGGTGCAACGCTTGTACGACTCGACGAAGCAATATTCATTGCACCAATTTTCGATGTCGTATCAGCCATGACTTCAGTTTCATTAGTCATCTTGCTGTAAAAAAAGACAAGCACACTTAGTGTCTTCAAATAAAGACTTGATCTTCATTTCCAATTTTTTTCTAGTTTAACGATGAAGTTTATAACTTCCAATCGTTCACCGAATGAACTTTGATTTTCTGACGAATTTTTTAGGTTCTCCAAGTCAGTGGTTTCACGTATCAGGACACTACCTCTAGTTCAAGTGCCAACGATCGTGATTAGTAATATAACCCAACTAGTGAGTTCGGATAGAGTCCCAAGGGAGCGGTTCATAATTGAGAATCAATAGAAAAACATAAATGTGTTCAAGTCAATAATAGCTATAAACATTTACAAAGAAAAACATGATAAATTAAAGGGTGAAATAAGTGTCAAGTATTAAAACGGGGTTATGTAATCAATTATCAACTAAAACGACAACTAAAAACGAAAATACAAATATGGAGATGGGATTCTTGGGATGTGATAGGATTATGGGCTAAGGTAAACAACCGGGTAATCGCTATTGATAGTAAATTGCTATAAATTGGTAACTAAGCTAGACTATAATGGAGTAAACTTTCTCTCCAACAATTTACCCCAAACCAAATCAGTTTCTCTTGAACACCAATAAGCAGAAATGAAGCACATCCTTCGCCTTAGTCCATTCACTCTCTCAAGCTGAATGTGTGGGAGAGGGTTTAGGATTCACTCTCTCGAGCTGAACCCACGGCAAACCTATAACCACAGACAATCGATTCAATAGTTTTGATTTTAAAACCTCTCTGTTGAGAAAGCCAAAAACACGAAGTTAAAATTGTATTTGCAACTACAACCCAATTAAATTCAAATACAACCACTGAAGGAAATCACCTTTAAATAGAAAATGAACTATCAATTAGTAATACCCAACAGTAAATTCAGCCCATATTCACATAATCACACCCCAAGAATTGGGGTTTTAGCTAGACATAGTAAAGAGATAGAAAATGATACCGAAAAGTGTTTCAACCAAGTGGATACGATTGATATGGTCTTTACACACGTCTACGATTAAGAATCTTCAATACCCACTTCCAATTTCTTCATAATGGGGATTTTCAAAATCTCCAAAGCTAAGGGAAATTTTCTCCAAAAACTGAGTAATTCTAAAATTTCATAAACTGGTTGCATACTAAAATAAAAATTCAAACAAGTATTTATAGTTCTCAAAAAGTGTGCTGCAGAGGTCCACTCGACCAGTTAGTTGGGATCGCCGTTCCTCTTGGCGATCCACCCTTTGGTCTGGTTCATTGCCTTTCTGCATTAGCCTTCAGCAAATTCAAGTTCTGTAACTTTGGGCGATATAACACTGCATCGCGGAACTGTTCGGCGACTCGCTGACTGCTCATTTCTATCGCCGACTTGATTCTATCTTTCAGGGATTGGGACACTGGAACATTAGGCGATACCAAGGCCATTCGGCGACTCGCCAAATGGTCTAGGCGATCCTCAAGCCTTCTTTTCTTCGTTCTTTCAGCTGCCTTAATCCTTTTTGATCAATAGTGTCCATGCTTTATCCCTAAGTTCAAATACCTTAAATTCAAGAATTTATATAAGTTATTGAGACAAAATATGTATTCGAGGACACTAAATCTATAAATATTAAGCCGTAAATGAGTCCAAATTGTGGACTCATCAACACCCCCAACTTAAACTTTCGCTTGTCGTCAAGTAAAACTCAAGTTCAACATTTCAAAAAGGATGTCTCAAATAGTGCTACACAAGACTCAATCATTAATACACACAAAAAGACTCAACTTACTCATGCAATGATCAAATGTGCACTCAAAGTTTCTAATTTTGACACACCTTTGTCAAAGAATCTCAAGCTCACAATACTTGCTTCAAATGCAGGTTCAAGCTCAACAAAGGAAATCAAATGCCCTCAGACAAAGAATGATTCCATGTTCACACTCAGGGGTTCAACAATTTAAAGTTCTGGAATCAAATGCAACGCTCCCACTCACAAAGATGAACACAATGTATGATTTCACCCATAGGCTTGCCCGTATTTTCCAACCAACATTTGTTTCAGCTCACTCAAGATAAAAAAGGTCTTTTCAAGGCTTGTAACGTGGCTGATTGCAATGATATGGTCATTTAGGCTTATTGGCTATAACCCTCATGAAACGTGGTATGCACAACATTTTTTTCCTTTTCTTCATCATTTTTCATTTCTGCTTACAAGTCATCCCATTATTCATTTTTCATGGATTGCTGGAAACTCCATTTCATTTTTGTATTTTCACAACTTTATTACACATTTTTTTTTCTTTTTCTTTTTCATTCTTTTCTTCTTCTTTTATGTATGGAGGAGTTCCATATTTTTTTCAAAACATGGGTAAAAGGGGATTTTCTTGCAGTTTCTTGATTTACCTTCTCTTTTCACCACACCCCCAACTTAGGCGCATGGACTAAGTTGGCTATTCAAACATGCCACAAATTATGAGGATTATGGGTAATGGATTAGGAAAGGTTATGTTTTCGGCAAGTTTTTTCCAAGAAAAGGATAAGACTCAAAGGGTGCTCAAAAAGGGTTCACACACTCACAAGGTAGGCCACAAAAAGAGGTATAATGTCAAATTGTTTCACACTCTTTAAAGTTGCCTAAGATCATATCAAGAGTTCACATCACTTAGTCAGCCGAACCAACGAGGAAAATTCTAGGTGCCATTACACATGGTTCACGGTAAGCTCATCACATAAGGCATTGACACCAATGTCAAACAAGACTCCACACTTTTGCTAGTGTGCAATGTTCATCACAAGAGACTCAATTCGATATTTGGTTAGTCACAACAAGATGCAAAGAGTTCACATATTGGATATGCAACTTCATTTGTCCTCCTCGTAGCCGCACATTCATTTTTGTTCGATTATGAGAACTATTCAAGTCATCAATATTGATCAAGACCGATAATTAAATTTGCACAAGAACAACTACAGTCAAAACAAACAAGAGGAGGCAATTTTTTTCTGGAAGGATCAAAGATGATTTACAATTAAAAACAAGGAGCCACAAGCTCAAACATCCACAAAAAATAGTGTATGACACAAATTTAGCTCAAAGCCCAAACATATAAATAAAACAAGAATTAGGAATGTCACACAAAAGGTGGGCCTCACCCCACCACAAATAAAAGTATTTGTCCTCAAATGGATACAAGCTAATAATATCCAAAAATTAAAATAAAAGTAAGATAGAGAGGATGGTAAAGAAGGGATCTTGTCTACTCAGTCGCTCTATCTATCTGGGCCTCAATACCCGGTGCATTAGTCTGGTCTCAGGCCTCAGTACCCGGGGTCACCTCAGAAGGAACAATAGTTACACTAGGAGCATCCAAGGGAGTATCTGCTAAGGAAGCATGCACAACAACATCTACCATGGTCTCCTCAGTCTCAGTAAGGCCATCATATGACGTTTCAACATCCACCTCGAGCATCTCCTCATCAGTCTCCACCTCAGACTCAGGATCATCTGGTTCCTCAACTCTACCCTCATCTCCGGTGGTAGCCGGATGCATCTCTGGCACATCTGGGATCTCCACCGTCCCAAAGATCATGGACATATCGGTGTACTTTAGCTGATCTACATTGCTTCGCAACACAGCTATAGTGGCCTTTAAGGCCGTCACCTCCTCGGTGGCCCCTTGGCCACGCTCACACACCGCTATTCTTGTCGCAAGGGCATCAATGACAGTGCTCATTGGTGTCACACCATCAGGGTAGTTTGAATCATGTCTGGAATGGAGGCCTCGATTCTGGCAGCTTGACGGTCAGCAGAATGGGCAAGTTGCCCCATCTGGAGTAATGAAGCCTGGGTGATTGGAGTCCGGGAGACAGCAGCAGCAACATGTCTAGGGGGCAGTGCATCAGCAGAAGAACTAGGAACATCAGAAGGAGTAGCAGTAGAGGTACCTGAAGTCCCATGGGCCGGAGTAGGCAAAGATGCCTTTGCATGTATGGAGTCTGTGTCCACAACCAGGGAAAGGTCTACCAGGGCTGCTTTCGACCCTTTCTCTGCCTGATCCTTAAGATATTCAGCTTCAATTCTCTGGATATTAGTAGAGGATGTAGGAATCACTTCCACATATTTCTTTGCATCTCTGGGTACCCGAGCCCGTCTGCACAGCTTGATGATCAATACCGGGAAGGGAAGTGAGGTCTGGCGCTGCTTTGCACGCATGAGAATCTCAGAAGCAATGATCATCCCCAAATTTAGTTGTGTTTTATCAATAATGCAACCTAGATAGGCTTATTTGGTATGTCAGAGAATAGACTCATTTTGGGATGGCATGATCGTACTGCTGATGAAAATAAACTAATACCGAGCTGCCACGTTGAGGTCATTCTTTTCAATAACAGCACCAACCTCAAGCCACTTGGGACTATTGTCTGAGATCAATGGAGCTAACCACTTCTTTATGTTGTTCAACATTTTAATCCTAATCATGCGCTGGCAGTTATCATCAATGTCATCAGGACGATCTAGGATAGCATCAATAACGACATGGTCACACTTGACATTCTTTCCTCGGACGACTACATAGTCAACCAGTTTGAATGCTGCTGCTTTTTTCTTCCTCTGTGGTATCAAGGTCCCATAAGAAGCATAGAACTCCTAGATCCAATTTGGAATGTATGGGCCATGGACTTGGTGAAGATCTGGAAATCATGATACTTGAGGCAACTCATGATCTCTGGATACCTATCAATCACTCCATCCATGGATAGATGCTTTTCCTCAATAATTGTCCTCAACCTCTCAGTCTTTAATCTATTCATTGACTTTGGAAGAGGGCCCTGTAGTGGGGGTGCCAGTACTACTGCTTGTTCTGGGACTGGAGGAGGAGTGATAGCCGGAGGAGTCCGAATACTATATGGATCATTCATTCTTTTTTAACATAGCTCTGCCCTTTGTGCTACTACCAGCTCTTTATCATCAGATGATATAGTTTGAGGCTCCTGATTCTCACCCTCACTTTCAGATGTGGTTAGGTAAGTGTCATAGATGCCGTCACTATCGGAGCTTGCCTCCGGTGACGCAGGTGCTTTGCATTTACACTTTCCTTTCCCACCAGTTGTGGTGATTTTTGTGGCCTTTCCCCTAAATGCAGCTGCATCCTCATTGAGTGTAATTCCTTTTGCTTTCCCACGGGGTGGCATGTTTCTTCCTGTAACTTTAGATCTAGCCACATCTTTGGCCTTTTAATGAACTGTCTAATTCTCTCCCAATCAACGACGTTAGTCATGGTCGCCGATCCACTCGGCGACACACTAAGTGGTCACTTACCTGGGCGAGTGTTACAGGGACCTCAGTTGATTTGGGGGTCCAAATGACGGTCTAGGTCGGGATCGCCGACCTTTTCGATGATTCGTCGATTGGAGGTTTTGCCAACCTGCACCTTTCAACAACTTTCCCACTTTGACCTACCCAAACAACACACCATTTTTCCTTAAAGTAAAAATAGAGCGATAAGGGGTCATGGGTTGCCTCCCAAGCAGCGCAAGTCCAATCTCAAACCTCATTTTTGGGGCCATAGTATCACTAGGCAAACCCTCTTTAGACTGTGCGTAGACATACGACAACACTTGATCTATTTGGGCGTCTTGCAGCTGATTAATCATGGAATGAGAGGTTATCATCTGATTAATCATTAGGACATTTTCTTTCAGTTCATTCAATAGTCTATCTTGTTCTTCGATTTTGTGTAGATTGAGTGAGAGAGCCTCTTGATTTTGTTATTTTGTGTAGATTGAGTGAGAGAGCCTCTTGATTTTGTTCACTCTCCTGCTGCTTCATCTTTTGACACTCGTGATGAGGAAGGTACTTGTCCTTTTTGTTGGACCTTGCCTCTAACTCCATAACTTTCTTAGACAAGACATCCAACTGCATCAACAATGTTGCCCATTCTCGGTCTTTCTCTATTCCCTGTTGGTTTTAACCATACCATCAAGGAGTTGGGCTACTACTTCATAAGGTTGTTGGATCCAACAACCTGCAAACAGTGCATCAACAACGCTTCTATTTTCAGGACCAAGAGCACTCTAGTAGCAATTTATATGGCATTCCATGAGATGGGCACTGCTGTAGTATTGCTTTAAATCTCGCCCACATCTCATGGATATTCTCACCTCCCAATTGTTTGAACATTAGGAGGTTATCCCTAATATTCAACAGTCTCAAAAGGGGATGGTCCATTTGGTAACAATTGTCGCCATTCACACTCATTCTTCCTGTTTCAACACAAATGAGAAAAACAAAACTAAAAATTAAGTAAGTAGAACTATACTAACAAGAACAAAATTTACTTAACTAAAAATTCTTAACTAACACCACTCCCCGGCAGCGGTGCCATTTTGATTTCACGTATCACGACACTACTTCCAGTTCAAGTGCTAACGATCGTGAGTAGTAATACAACCCAACTAGTGAGTTGGGGTCGAGTCCCAAGGGAGCGGTTCGTAATTGAGAATCAATAGAAAAGCATAAATGTGTTCAAGTCAAGTATAGCTATAAACATTTACAAAGAAAAACATGATAAATTAAAGGGTGACACAAGTGTCAAGTATAAAAAGTGGGTTTTGGAATCAATTACCAACTATAACGACAACTAAAAATGAAAATACAAATATGGAGATGGGATTCTTGGGATGTGATAGGATTATGGGCTAAGGTAAACAATCGGGCAATTGCTATTGATAGTAAATCATTGTAAATTGGTAACTAAGCTATACTATAATGGGGGTAAACTTTCTCTCCAACAATTTACCTCGAATAAAATTGGTTTCTCTCGAACACCAATAAGCGGCAATGAAGCACAGTCTTCGCCTTAGTCCATTCACTCTCTCAAGCTGAATGTGTGGAGAGGGTTTATGATTCACTCTCTCAAGCTAAATGTGTGGGAGAGGGTTTATGATTCACTCTCTCGAGTTAAACCCATGACAACGCAATAACCACAAACCATAGGCTATCGATTTAGTAGTATTGGATTTAAAACCTCTCTCTCGAGCAAGCCAAAAACACGAAGTTAAAATTGTATTTGCAACTACAACCCCATTAAATTCAAGTACAACCACTGAACAAAATCACCTTTTAAACAGCCAATGATCTATCAATTAGCAATACCTAGTAGCAAATTCAACCCATATTCACATAATCACACCCCAAGAATTGGGGTTTTAGCTAGACATAGTAAAGAGACAGAAATTGATACCGAAAAGTGTTTCGATCAAGCGGGTATGATTGATATGGTCTTTACACACGTCTAAGATAAAGAATCTTCAATACCCACTTCCAATTTCTTCAAAATGGGGATTTTCAAAATCTCCAAATCTAAGGGAAAAATGTCTCTAAAAACTAAGTTCTAAAACTGAGTAATTCTAATATTTCATAAACTGGTTGCATACTAAACTAAAAATTCAAACAAGTATTTATAGTTGTCAAAAAATGTGTTGCGAAGGTCCACTCGACGCAGTTAGTTCGGATTGTCGATCCACTCGGTGATCCACCCTTTGGTCTGGTTCATCGCCTTTCTGCATTGGCCTTCAGCAAATTCAAGTTCTGTAACCTTGGGCGATATAGTACTGCATTACGGAACTATTCGGCGACTCGCCAATTGCTCCTTTCTATTGCCGACTTGATTTTCTCCTTCAGGACTTGGCACACTGAAACATTAGGCGAGACCAAGGCCATTCAGCGACTCACCCAATGGTTTAGGCGATCCGCATGCCTTCTTTTCTTCATTCTTTCAGCTGCCTTGTTCCTTTTTTATCAATAGTGTCCATGCTTTGTCCCTAAGTTCAAATACTTGAAATTCAAGAATTTATATCAGTTATTGAGACAAAATATGCATTCGAGGATACTAAATCTATAAAAATTAGCCCTAAATAAGTCTAAATCGTGGACTCATTAGTCATTATCAAGTTCAAACAGAGCATAAAACCACAAAGGTTTTAATCTCCAGAAACCAATTATAAATAAAGTAATGTCATATATTTCTTCAGATTTTAAACATTAAAGTTCCAATAAAAAATTACACAATAAGATAATCATTATTTCCTTAAGATTGTTAAATATCGTCTGCAAATCTGTTTTTCCAACAAAATAACTTCAAACAAATTTCATACAAATAATGAAATATACAATATGAAGTTAAATAAATTTTGGAAACAAAAAATCAGATAATAACAAGATGAAAGGAAGAAGAGTCAAGTCCTCTGAATTCACAGAGTTTCCTTAAGGAAAATATTCCCTCAAGTACCCGAGGTTATGAAATATATACTCCCGGGATAAATTGACTCACGAAAAACAAATAATGGTACCTCAAATTTATTGTCCAGCGAACCACTCAATGGCTTGTAATCACACTTGAAGTTTTTTTTGGAAAAGCATAAACTTTTTTCTTATTATGTAGTGTTTTTCTTGTTGTAAACTTGTTTCAATATCTGAGAAAGAATCATATATTTATAGCCTATAGGTGAGCACAATGAGTCATGCATATTATGTGAAAAGGTAACCTAGAAATATGAAAGGTTGCATGAAAAGACAAAAGGTTGCATTGATCTGTCATGAGTATTCATAAATGGAATAACTCCATTCATACTTGCAGCACTTTCATATTTTTAATTCACCGATCTTTATTCTATGTACCATTATCCATTCACACACATTATACAATGAACCCAAAAATTATTTCTTGGGCATTGAAGTAAGGCTCCACACTGTACGCTTCTTGCTCACTCAACAAAAATATGTAGAAAATTTGATAGTTGAAACAAATATATTGACATCAAAACCATGCTTCACGCATATGGCTATCTCACCGAACTTAAGAAAATTCATGGGTACTCCTTTTGCAAATCTAGATAAGTATAGTAACGTCATTGGGGCACTCTAATACCTCACTCTAACCAACCCCGACATTGCATTTTCAGTCAATAAGCTTGCTCAATTTATGCACTGTCCAACAGATGTTCATTGGCAAGCAATCAAACTAGTCATTCGTTACTTGTGTTGCACCAGTGCTCATGGCTTACTCTTCAAGAAAAATTCAACCTTGCAACTCCAAAGTTTCTCGGATAGTGACTGGGCTGGCTTCCCAGATGATAGATGATCCTCCAACAGATATCTAGTATATATGGGATCCAATTAAATTTCATGGTCGTCGAATAAGCAACCTAGTGTTGCTCCTTCATCTACTGAAAGTGAATACAGAGCTTTGGCAAACTTCAGATCTGAAGTATTGTGGCTCAATTTCATAATTAAAGAGCTTAGAGATTTGAATACCCTTCCAATAACTCTCTGGTGTGACAACATTGGTGCAATCTACCTTTCTTCAAATTCCATTTTTCATGGTCAAACCAAACTTGTGGAGCTGGATTATTATTTTGTTCGTGAGCAAGTAAAGCTTGGCAATTTTGTTGTAAAATTCATCTCAAGCACTGACAAACATGCTGATATCTGACATAGCAGTTAAGGTCAAAATCATATCTCTATTTTTGTGACAAGTTCCTTCTTCACTACATTCTGTCATCAGCTTGGAGGTTTGGGGGGGGGGGTTAGTTCCCTGTATTTCTCTGCCTCTCATTATCTATTTCACTAGTTTATTATCGGTAGAACTCTATCTTATGTATGTTGGAGAAAAAGTAAAAAGAGAAGGAAAACTGTGAGTGCGTTTAATTTCAGATTAATTGGAAGTACTAAAATAACAAAATATGCCCACATGATATATAGTCTAAGAGATAAAACAACTAATCCTAAAATATAGGTCCTGCAACCCACTATGACACTTAATCAACAACACTAATAAAACTTGATTAAATATAGGAAACTACTTAACAAAGACCCAAAGACTAGTTCTACTAAACTACCCATGTCCTAATTCAGTCAATCATTTTGAATCACTCTTTAACATTCCCTTTTGATTCAAAACTACAAACACCAAACAATCCTCTGAAGTAGTAGAATTTCTCCTTCGATAAAGCCTTTGTCAATACATCAGCCAACTGCTCTTATGTGCTGCAATATTCCAATAAAATTTCCTCCTTTGCTACCAAATCACGGATAAAATGATAACGAATATCAATATGCTTTGTCCTGTTGTGGAATGTTGGGTTCTTTGTCATGAAGATAGTTGCTTTATTGTCGCAAAATATCTATGTTGCTCCTCTCTGCTCCTGTTGAAGATCAGCTAACACTCTCCTTATCCAGACGACCTGACAAGCTGCTGAAGTTGCTGCAATTTACTCAACTTCTGAAGTAGACAATGTTGTTGTAGCTTGCTTCTTTGAACTCCAAGTCACCACACCTGAACCTAGAGTGAAAGCATTCCCTGAAACACTACATCTATCATCCAATGAACTTGCCCAATCACTATTTGTGTACCCGTACAATCTGAAATTATCAATTTTGGAGTACCAAATACCAAAGTCCAAATTTCCAGCAATGTATCGCAAGACTCGCTTTGCTGCCCCATAGTGTACCTTTGAATGTTGTTGCATAAACCTAGAAATAACACCAACATGATATGCAATATCGGGTCTAGTATGCGTCAAATATATCAAACCTCCAACCAAGCTTCTAAACCTCTTTGTATATGTCAATTCTTCTTCATTTACCTGCTATAATTTCTTACTGATATTCATTGGAGTAGCCACAGGCTTGCAATTAAGCATGCCAAATTTATTGAGTAGATCTCTAGTATATTTCTGTTGTGAAAGAAATATTCCCTCTTCAGTTTGATGGACTTGAAGGTCAAGAAAGTAATGTAATAAACCCATATCTGACATCTCAAACTCATTCATCATTTGAGACTTAAACTCTTCCAGAAGAGAACGTGAAGAACTAGTGTAAATGATATCATCAACATAAAGGTATAAAATAATGAAATCATTACCTTCCTTATTCACATATAAGGTGGATTCATTCTCACTTCTTATGTATCCATTTTTGTGGAAGTATCCATCAATAATGGTATACCACGCTCGAGGGGCTTGCTTCAAGCCATACAACGCCATTTTCAACTTGTACACCTTTGTTTCATCACCTTCCTTTGTGAAACCTTCAGGTTGTGTGACATAGAATTCTTCTTGTAAGTCTCCATTGAGGAATGCCAACTTGACATCAAATTGACAAACTGCCCATTGCAACTGTTCAGCCAATGCTAGAACCAACCTCACTGTCTCAAATTGAGCTACTGGAGAAAATGTTTCTTTAAAATCAACACCATATTGTTGTGTATACCCTTTTGCCACAAGACGAGCTTTGTGCTTTTGTAGGCTGCCATCAGCTGCAAACTTTGTTTTGAACACCCACTTCAATCCAATTGCATTTTTTCTGTTTGGTAACTCCATCATTTCCTAGTTCCATTCTTTTCGATGGATTTCATTTCTTCCACCATTGCTTTCTTCCATTCTTCTTTTCAAACAGCTTCTTCATAATTCATGGGATCTGAAACAATAAGAGCAAACTGACAAGACGTATAAAGGTTATTTGCATACTTGGGATTTAGATTTTTAAGCCTTGTTGATCTTCTTAATGGAATAATCTCATCTGAAGACTCTTCATGAGTTGCTGCATTTGGCGAGCTTTGTGACACTGATGAGTCCACAAATTGGACTCATTTAAGGCTTTCTTTTGATATAAATAGTGTACTCAAATGTTTATTTTGTCTCAATATCTAATGAAAACTCTTAAGTTACAGGTATTTGAAGTTTTAGTGGAAGCATAGACACTTAGGTGCAAAAAGGAACAAAAAGGATGAAAAGAACGAAGAAGCTGAAGCCTGAGCATCGCCAAGCGATTCACCGAAGGGACACACTCCGCCTTTTGTTCCAGTACGCGAAGCCCTAAAGGAGAGGATCAAAAAGGCGATGAAATGAGCAGTCAGCGCTTCACCGAATAGTTCCACAAAGCAGTACTATGTCACCCAATGACACAGAACACGATAATGCTGAAGGATAGTGCAAGACAGCGATGAACTACACCAAAGGGTGAATCACCGAGTTAATCGGCGATTCCGACTAACCTCGCCGAAAGATCCGCCAGCACTATTTTCTGAAGTCTATAAATAGTAAACTTGTTATTAATTTTTAAAAGAGTCGAACATTTATTTTAATTTTCACAATAGAATAGTACTTTTTTGGATATTTTCTCTCAAGTTTGGAAACGGTTTTTTGGGAGACTTGAAGAAAGAAGGATTTCATCTTCCCCAAGTTGGAAGTGGGTCTTCTCCATTCTTCTTCCTTTGCTTAAATCAAGGTTTAATTCCTTATACCCATTTGATTTTAGTATCATTTTACGTGTATTTTGTTATTTCTTGATGTGTGGCTAAAAACCCCCATTCTTGGTGTGTGATTTAGCAAATATGTGTTGATATTGTTGTTGGGTCTTGCTTGCTGATAGGTTAGATGTATTTTAATGGTGATTTCACCTAGTGGTTGTGGTTTATTTTAATGGGTTTGTAGTTGCAAATACAAAACCACCCATGTGATTTCGGCTTGCCCGAGAGGGAGGTCACGAAACCAAGAGCGCTAGACTGATGGCCTAAGGAGTGGGTCGACATGAGGTTCAGCCCGAGATGGTGAGCCCTAGTCCCATATTCTAACACTCAGCTAGAGAGAGAGAGTGGGGGTAAGGTGTAGGCTGGCCTTCATGCGGCAAATGGGTGTCCGAGAGGAACGCATTTGAAATGGGGTAAGTTGCCTGAGAGGGAACTTATTTACATCTAAATCTTAGCCTAGTCACTATTATCTTGCAAATTTCCTATTGAAAGCATGTACCCAACAATTTATCTCAACTTGTATTGTGGTCACACCCCAAGAACTTGTCCCCATACTTGATTTTCTTGTTATTTTTGTTGTTTTTAATACTTGTGAAAAAACCCCCATTTGATATTTGACACCTTTGTGTAACTCTTTTAATTTACAATGTTTTTAATCGTTAATGTCTTTAGCTACGACTAGTTAGAACTTAATTTTATTTTTCTATTAATTCTCAAAACCACTTCATTGGGACACGACCCCAACCTTTAGTTGGGTTACTATATTATTGACGATCGTAGACACTCATACCGTAGGTTAGTGTCGTTGGTCACAATAAGCATCAAAATGGTCTTGGGCTTCGGTTCGGGACTCTGAATCGATCAATCGAATGGGAAAACACCTTTCCTCTTTCGCTTTCTCTCCACTCCTGCAAATTGGATCTTGTTGTATGACAAAACAACAGATTGGGCTTAATATTCAAGGCCTAGAAAAGATGGGTTGAATCCAGAAAGCCTTACCGCTCTTATTCTCTGGCTTGCTCTTTCAAATCCAATTTTGGCCTGCAGTAATGTAATCGGGATTTCATCTCCTAAATTCTTTTTTCTATGAAAGCAAGAGGTGGAAAGTTTTGTTAGAAATTCTGCCTTATTCCATGAGATATAGAAGCACTTCTGCAACTTTCTCTCTTCCCTAGCGCTTTTTTTTTTTTACTTTTTTCAAAGGGCAATGAAGGCCTTCCTTATAAGTTCTCACTCGATCGAAAGGATATAACACATACGAAACCTTAGCTTCGCTGACTTTATGAGGTCTAACCTTCGCCACGACATTAGTGGCTTAGCTCTTCTTGCTTCCCGCAACTCGTTCATTTAGCACAACTTCATTCCGCTCGGGCCTCTCTTTGGAGAGTCCCTTCTTTCCAATCTATAAATATAGTACTGGCTCGCTATTTATATTATTTCTTCTTGATCGGTACCAAGAACTCCATTTTCACAGAATTCTGGGTCTGGGCGCTTAGCAGCCCCCCTAAGGGTCGTAGCGGAAGAATTCCTCATCTGCGAGCTATTGGGGATCTAATGGAGTTTCCTCCATTAGAGGTAATGATGTATCAGTATCGTATCTTAACCTTCAACAAATTAGAGGATGAGCGAATCTATGAGAGATAGGCAAGATTCAATGAACTTCTAACTCAATGCCCCACTCATGGAATTCCCAGTACGATCCTCCTTGATTGCTTCTACCGAAGTCTTGGCCCCAGAAACAAGATGTTGGTCGACCAACTCCTTCCTGGTAGGATATTAAAGCAGCCATATACAATAGCACTCCAACTGCTTGACAATATGGCTAAAATGAGCCAAGAGGTTGAAAAGGATTTCTTGATGACCGTACTTATGACTTAAATGGATGAGTTAAAAAGAAATATGGTGAAGGTCGAAGCTCATTGCAAAAGGAAGGATAATACTCCCCCTCATAATAGAAGAAATAATGAGAACAAGGAGATCAAACTCATCAAGGGAATGCTTTCAATGATTCTCCGCAAGGTGACTGAGCAAGACAAAGAGCTGGAGGGATTGAAAGAAGACATCGAAGGAATGAAAAAAATTATTTGGTCTCATTCTAAAGCTGTCTAACTACTCGAGGACCTGATGAGTCATGTTTTGCCTCAACTCCATTCACAGAGAAACATGGGGTGCCCTAATGAGGACATGGCTAACCCCAATAATGAAACTTGAACAATGATGTAAATAAAACGCTTCTTGGGAGGCAACCAAGGTCGTAAATGACTAGGTTTTTTCTTTTATAAATAATGGTGCGTTGATGTTGTAGGTTATAGTGAAGGAATTGCAAAAAAGTGAAGATTGGCGAGCAGAAGTCCATTTCGCAAACCGCCATGTAGGTCGGCGACCCTGACTGGATTCGCCATTTCACTCAATGCAAGTGCTATACAAAGCTTGTAAAACTCAACGAACTCTAATAGTAGTCGGCGTATCGCCAACCTGTCTGGTGATTTCAGCTCAGCCCGCCAACCTGATCCCCAAGAAACTAATGCTTTACACAAATGGAGGAATAAATGACCACTCAGCGAATCGCCGATTAGGTTGGCGAGTGCGACTAATGTCGCCAAATGGATACAAATTGAACTTCGTATATTGCCAACAGTCACACTTCTTCATTCTTTCTCACTTTAAAACTCCATAACTTCACACCAATGTAGTAATTTACATTTTCTCACCTTAAATTAGTACTTTAGTCATGAATTAGCTCTTGGAACTAAGATTTTCATTTCCGCCTAACATTACAAGTTTGTTTACTCAGCACAAAGGTTATTTTCTGAAAAACCCCCGTTCGCTTTTGAGGAGTTCAACCTCATCTGCAATCTAGGTGTCCATTAATGCGTGTTAGATCTCTCTGATATGAGTAGAAATTTTTGAATGCCTGCTTCCGATTTGTAAATTGGGGCATAATTGTTCTTACCGTCCGAATTCCTTTTTCACTCTACTTACCTTAAAAATAAATGTGGTGAGCTATGCATAATGGGTGTTGACCATGATTGGGTGTTGTGAGTCTGGGCTGAATTTCATTAATGCATAGTTTAATTTTGTTTTTGTGGTTTGTACGATCGATTTTGAGAAGTGAGTTGAATCTCAGGCACGTTAAGTCAGTCGGTGAGCTGAGTTGAGCTCGCCGAATCACTCGGTGGTTCACCTACTAACCCTAAATCGCCCTTAATTTCATATCTTAAGTATTGTGGGCTCTGTAACCTTCGACGGACATATGCATGATCACCAAAGAGGTTTGATGATTCACTGAGTAGATCGGCGAGTCTGTCCGCTATTTTGTGCCATAATATAATTACTAACTATTCCCTTTAATGTTTTACAGATATGGCTAAACAACCGACCAGAGAAAGGGAGAAAGGAATTGTGATCCGTGAAAATGCACCTCCACCTAGGGGGAAGAGCAAAGCCTTCAAGTTATCCGATGCAAGCTCTGACAGCACATACTTCTACACCGCTGAGCCACCCACGTATAACAGTGAGAGTGCAGGGTCTGACGAAGAGTACCAGACTGAGGTAAAGAGGGTTGAATTACGATCCAAAATGATACATGATCCATATCGGATCAGAAATAGTCAATCCACCACTCCAACTCCTCCAGCTCCAGAGCAAGAGGTAGTGCTGGCACCTCCAGTACAAGGTCCCCAACATGGATTAATGAATAGATCAAAGGTGGAAGGTCTGAGAACGATCATTGAGGAGAAACGACTTTCCATAGATGGGGTTATTGATAGGTATCCAGAGGTGATGCATTGCCTAAAACACTACAAATTCCAAATCTTCATAAGACATCGCGACTCTTACATACCAAGCTGGGTTAGAGAGTTCTATGACGCATACAGTGCATTGGTACCTCAACGAAAAAGGTTAGTCTCATCTTTTAAAGTTGTTGACTACGTAGTTCTCAGAGGAAGGAAGGTAGCCTATGACAGTAAGACTATCAACATAGCTTTGGGTATGTCTAATAAAATTAATGATCACTGCCAGCACTTGATCAGGACACAGAAGCTGGATGCGATAAAAAGTGATTAGCTCCACTAGTCTCAGATGATAATGCTCCGACAAGGTTAGCAGAAGAAGTTCTGATTGAGAAAAAAAATTTGAACGTAGCTGCACGATACTGGTTTCGATTCATCAGAGGCACAGTTATGCCATCACAAAATGAATCAACACTTCGCCATGCTAAGACAGCTTGTCTTGGATGCATCATGGAGAAAACCAGGATAAATCTCGGGATGATCATTGCCTCTGAGATCCATATGCGTGCAAAGCAAAGCTAGACATCTCTCCCTTTCCCGGTATTAATCACTGAATTATGCAAAAGAGCTCGGGTGCCTAGAGATGCAACGAAGGATGTGGAATTGGCTTCCACCGCCTCCACCAGTATCTGAAAGATCAAAGTCGAATACCGTAAGAACCAAGAAGAAAAGAAACAGAAGGAAGCTGTGGCCACTAGATCTATACCTGCAGAGGCATCTTTGCCTACTCCGACCCCTAGGCCTTCAGGTATATCGGATGTCATTACCACTCCTTCTAACCCTACAGGTCTCTCTGCTGGTTCATTACCACCCAGACCTATAGCTGCCGTTGCCTCCTGTGAGCTGATCACTCAGGCATCCTTGATCCGAATGGGACAGCTTGCCCAATCTGCTAATTGTCAGACTGCCAACATAGAAAGCTCCATTCTAGGCATGATTTAGGTTGCCCTCGACAATGTTGTGAGACCACTAAGCATTACTATTGATGTTTTAGAGGCTAGGATAGTAGTGTGTGAGCACGATCAAGGAGCCACTGAGGAAGTAATAGCCTTAAAGGCCGCCATTGCAGAGCTGAAGAAATATGTGGAGTACCTAAAGTCCACTGATATATATCCATGATCTTTAGAATAATGGAAATTCCATATCTTCCCGAAATGCTTGCAGGACATGGAGATGGAATGGATCATACAACCAATCCTAAATTAGAGGAAGAAACTGATGAAGAGATGTTTGAGGAAGTTACAACGGATGACATAGCCGAGATTGAAGAAATCATGATAGATGTTGCTGTGCAATCTTCTTTGGCAAAGTCTCCTACTGCTGGATCCAGTGGAGCTGGTCCTTCTGGTGGTCACTCTGGGTATTGATGCCCAGACAGATGAAGCAACCTATTAGCCAGGACTCCATCTTTACCTCCCTCTCTGTATTTCTTTATTTTGCCTTTTGGATTCTGTGTTTATTTGCATTTGAGGACAATTGTTCTTATTTGTGGTGGGGTGAGGCCCACACCTTTTGTGTTGATAGTTGTGTTTTGTGTATATGTTTGGGGTGTTCTATTTTAAATTGTGTTAATACTGCTTTGTGTGAATGTTTGAACTTGTGGCTTCGCGCAAATGATTTTGACACTTCCAATTTTTTTTTGAATTTTTCACACATTTTTGCCACCCCTCGTGAGTTGAATGTGGCTATTCTTTTGCAACAAATTGAGTCACAGTTTCGATCAATACCGATGACTTGAATAGTGCTCTCAATTGAACGAACATGAATATACGGCTACGATGAGGCCAAATAAAATTGCATAGACAATATGTAAACTCTTTGCATCTCATTGTGATTAGCCATTTATCGAATTGATTCTCTTATAATGACCGTTACACACTAGCGAAAGTGTGTAGTCTTGTTTGACTTAAGTGTCGATGCCTTGTGTGATGTTCTTACTTTGAACCTTGCATGAATAAACCTAGAATTTTCCCTGTTAGTCTAATTGATTTAGAAAGGTGTGCTCTTGAAATGATCTTAGGCAACTTTAAAGAGTGTGAGCCAAATTTGACATATACCTCTTTTGTGGCCTACCCATGAGCGTGTGAAAATCTTTTGAACACCCTTTGAGCCTTACCTCTCTTTGGAAGAACCTTGATGAACCCTAGACCTTACTTGACCAACTACCTATAATCCTCTTGATTTGTGGTTTAGTGAATAGCCAACTTAGGCCAAAAGCCTAAGTTGGGGGTGTGGTGAAAAGGAAAAGGAGAAATCAAGAAGGACAAGAAAAGTCCCCCTTAACCAATGGTGTTGCAGAACAATGGAAACCCCTAAAAAAACTATGGAATAAAGTACAAAAGAAATCAGGTTTCCAAGCAATCCATGAAGATGAATAAAAAGATGACTTAGAAGCACTAGAAAAAGAATTGATAAAGAAAAAGAAGGGAATGCCTTGAGAACTCCACATCTAACGAGGACGAAAAGTCACTGAGCCTAAATGACCATACCTTTGCACTCAACCCCATTACAAGCCTTAGAAAGACCTTTTTGATCTTGAGTGAGCCGAACCGATGATCAATTGGAAAATAAGGGAAAGTCTATGGGTGAAAACATGCATTGTGTTCCTCTTTTTGAGTGTGAGCGTTGCATTTGATTCCTGACCTTGAATTGATTAACCTCTGTGTGTGAATATGGAATCATTCTTTATGTGAGGGCATGTGGATACTTTTTGTTGAGCTTGAACTTGCACAAGTAGCAAGTATTGCGAGCATGAGAATCTTTGGTAATGGTGTGTCACAACTTGAATCTTTGAGTACACAATTGATTCCTGCATAAGTAAATTGAGTCTTGTTGTGTGCATTCATGATTGAATCTTGTGTAGCACTGTTTGAGACATCCTACTTAAACTATTGAACTTGAGTTTTACTTGAGGACAAGAAAAAGTTTAAGTTGGGGGTGTTGATGAGTCCACAAATTGGACTCATTTAGGGTTTTATTTCGATAGAAATAGTGTCCTCAAATGTTTATTTTGTCTCAATATCTGATGAAAACTCTTAAGTTTCATGTATTTGAAGTTTTACTGGAAGCATGGACACTTAGGTGCAAAAAGGAACAAAAAGGCTGAAAAGAATGAAGAAACTGAAGTCTGAGCATTGCCAAGCACGCTTGGCGATTTGCCGAAGGGACACACTCAACCATTTGTTCCAGTACGCGAAGCAGGATAAAAAAGGCGATGAAATGAGCAGTCGGCGCTTCACCGAATAGTTCCGTGAAATAGTACTATGTCGCCCAATGACACAGAACACGATGATGCTGAAGGCTAGTGCAAGACGGCGACGAACTACACCAAAGGGCGAATCGCCGAGTTAATCGGCGATTCCGACTAACCTCGCCGAAAGATCCACCAACACTATTTTCTGAAGTCTATAAATACTAAACTTGTTATTAATTTTTAAAAGAGTCGAACATTTATTTTAATTTTCACAATAGAATAGTACTTTTTTGGATATTTTCTCTCAAGTTTGGAGAGGGTTTTTTGGGATACTTGAAGAAAGAAAGATTTCATCTTCCCCAAGTTGGAAGTGGGTCTTCTCCATTCTTCTTCTTTTTCTTAAATCAAGGTTTAATTCCTTATACCCATTTGATTTTAGTATCATTTTAGGTGTATTTTTTTATTTCTTGATGTGTGGCTAAAAACCCCCATTCTTGGTGTGTTATTTAGTAAATATGTGTTGATATTGTTGTTGGGTCTTGCTTGCTGATAGGTTAGATGTATTTTAATGGCGATTTATCATAGTGGTTGTGGTTTAATTTAATGGGTTTGTAGGTGCAAATACAAAACCACCCATGTGTTTTCGGCTTGCTCGAGAGGAAGGTCGCGAAACCAAGACCGCTAGACTGATGGCCTAAGGAGTGGGTCGACATGAGATTCAGCCCGAGAGGGTGAGCCCTAGTCCCATATCCTAACATTCAGTTTGAGATAGTGAGTTGGTAAGGCGTAGGCTGGCCTTCATGCGGCAAATGAGTGTCCGAGAGGAACGCATTTGAAACGGGGTAAGTTGCCTGAGAGGGAACTTATTTCCATCTAAAGCTTAGCCTAGTCACTATTATCTTGCAAATTTCCTATCGAAAGCATGTACCCAACGATTTATCTCAACTTGTATTGCGGTCACACCCTAAGAACTTGTCCCCATACTTGATTTTCTTGTTATTTTTGTTGTTTTTACTACTTGTGACAAAAACCCCATTTGATATTTGACACCTTTGTGTCACCCCTTTTAATTTGCAATATTTTTAATCGTTAATGTCTTTAGCTGCGAATAGTGAGAACTTAATTTTATTTTTCTATTAATTCTCAAAACTACTCCATTGGGACACGACCCCAACCTTTAGTTGGGTTACTATATTATAGACGATCGTAGACACTCGTACCGTAGGTTAGTGTTGTTGGTCACGATAAGAATCAGACACCACATAAGAACTTGAAAGTGTACTTGAAGGGGTTGACTCTTTTCCTTCATCATCAGTGATTCCAAGAGGCATAGGAGTCTCTTGTCGCACTAGTTTTTCACTCCAATCCCAATTTGTATTTTCATCAGATATTACATCTCTTCTAACTGAGATCTTGCCATTAAAAGGGTTATACAATCTGTATTCTTTGGAGTGACTACAATAGCCAACAAAAATGCATTTTTCATATTTTTCATCAAGCTTTTGACGAGCTTGTGAACTTACCAAAGCATAAGCAACACACCCCAAAACCCGTAAATGACTTCATTTGGTTTCCTACAATGCCAAGTTTCATAAGGAGTTTTATTCATAACAGCTTTTGTTGGTGAAAGATTCAGCAAGTAAACAGATGCTGCCACAGCTTTTGCCCAGAGCTGATTTGCGAGTTCCTTTGCTTGCAACAAGCTCCTTGCCATCTCCACCACAGTCCGGTTCTTTCGTTCAGCGACACCATTTTGCTCTGGGGTATAAGGAGTTGTTAACTCCCTATGGATACCATTTTTTTCACAAAACAAATTGAATTCGTTGGACATGAACTCTCCTCCTCTATCTGTATGAAGAACAGTGATACTGCAGCTACTTTGGTTCTCTACCAAAGCTTTAAACACCTGAAACTTTTCAAAAGTTTCTGACTTGTTTTCCAGAAAATACACCCAACTCATGCGACTATAAACAACAAGAAATAATAACTTCCACCTAAGGACTTAGTCTGCATAGGACCACATAAGTTAGCCTGTATTAATTCTAAACATTTAGAAGCCCTCCATGCCTTTGCAATAGGAAAAGATTTTTCGGTTTGTTTCCCATAAATGCACCCTTCACATAAATCAAGAGAACTAATTTTTGGTAGTCCAAGAACCATACCTTTATCACCTAGAAATTTAAGGCCGTTTATGTTGAGATGGCCGTACCTCAAATGCCATAACTTTGAGTCATCCTTTGCACTTGCAGCAAGGGCAAATATTTCCATATAAAAAACATCCAGCGGAAACATCTTATTTGGAGTCATGGTACTATGAACCTTTTTGCCAGACTTCTTATTTGTAATGACACAATTATCATCATCAAACCAAAGAGAATATTCATTGGTCATTAGTTGCCCAACACCCAATAAATTATATCCTAAATCGGGTACAAATTGAACATTATCTATCATGTTTACTTTTTCTTGATTAGTGTCAATGCTCACCATGCATTTTCCTTCAACCAGTAACTCTTTTGTATTGCCAAGCTGTACCTTTTTCTTTTGCTTCTCGTCAAGCTCATGGAACAAAGATTTGACACATGTCATATGATTTGAACAACCACTGTCTACAAACCATAGATCAGTTGGCTTATGGTCTGTATTAGTGCTAGCCATAAAAAAATAATTCTCTTCCTCGTTTTCTATTGCAACAAAATTTATTTTCTGATCTTTATACCAGCAATCAACCCTTATATGTCCGTAACGCTGACAGTGATGACATTGAATGCCATTTTTTGTGTTACCTTTCTCATTGGACTGCCTGTATCCATCATTTCTTCCTCTACCCCTTCCGTAACCACGACCTCAACCACCGCGAAAGCCTCGTCTTCCTCGACTTCTGCTTGCTGGACCATTATTTTCTCCATATTTGGTGGCTGAATCTTTAACTTGGAATGCCTTCTCTCCATTCTTTTATGTGGATCAATTAATTCTCACCTCATGAGCTTGAAGAGATCCCATCAGTTCATCAAAGGAAAAGATCGATAGATCCTTGGATTCTTCTATCCCAGCAACTACGTGATCAAATTTTGGAGTTAGGCTTCGCAATACCTTTTCCACAATGGTCTGATCAGTTACCTTCTCTCCGTAAGATCACATTTGAATGACAATTGTCATTGTTCTAGATGAAAAACCAGCAATGGATTATCCACTTTTCATCATCAAGGTTTCAAAATCACGCCGAAGTGATTGCAGTCTCACCACAATGACCTTTGAATCGCCTTGAAACTCTTTCTGGAGAATCGTCCAGGCTTGTTTGGATGTGGTTGCTATTGCTATCCGTCAAAAGACACTATCATGAACAACCTGCTGAATAAAAATCAGCGCTTTAGCATCTTTTTGCTTGTTGCTTTGCAGTTTGTTTCCTTTGTCAAGATCTGCAAATCCACATTCTACAAAGTCCCAAATATCTTGAGATTTCAGTATAGTTTTCATATGGATACTCCAGAATTCGTAGCTTTCTCCCTTGAACACAAGAATTAGTGGTTGTGCCACACTCAATGCACTATTGCTACTTGCCATGGCTGGCTCTGATGCCAAATTTGTTAGAGAAAAAGTACAGAGAAATCTGAAAATAATAAAAAAGAGAAGGAAAACTGCGACTGCGTTTAATTTCAGATTAATTGGAAGTACTAAAATAACAAAATATGTCCACAGGATATATAGGCTAAGATATAAACAACTAATCCTAAAATATAGGTCCTGTTATGACAATTAATCAACAACACTAATGAAAATTGAGTAAATATTGGAAACTACTTAACAAAGACCCAAAGACTAGTTCTACTAAACTACCAATGTCCCAATTCAGTCAATCGTTTTGAATCACTTTTTAACAATGTAATGGCTATCATTTAGTATCAATTTTCTTATTTTCATAGGCATCTTGTAAAGTAAAACATGTATATATATTTCTATTGTAACCACAAATGCATAAGAGGGAAATACAATTATAGTTCCTCAAGTTCTGTTTACTCTCTTATATTACATTGACAATATTGAAATTCAAATACTTGAACTTGTCAGGTATCTTTTCAATGTAATGAGACTGTGAAAAGGCTAATCCTCATGGAGTCCTAAGGATTCTTATACCTAAGATCACATCAACAATTCCATTGTCTTTAATAACAAAATTTCTTTCTAGAATACACTTAAGCATATTTATCACATTATTTCATCTTAAATTCATTTTCCAACATGGTTTGGTCAAGCTTCACATTTTATTATTTGGGTCCTTGTTTTAGTTCGTAAAGATTTCACAACTTTTAACACTTTCATTTCTTTAACAGGAACCACAAAGACCACGAGTTGTTCCATGTAAGTTTCTTCCTCTAATTCTCCAATCAAGAAATTTGTTTTCACATTCATTTGACGAATTTAAAGGTCATATACCACAACTAGTGCAATTAACATCTGAATGGATGTAATCCTAGTTAGTAGCCATTATGTGTCAAAATAATCAAGGCTTTCTTTTTATATAAAGCTTGTGATGACACATCTTGCCTTGTATTTGTCAATAGTTCCATCAACTTTATTTTTCTTTTGAAGATTCACCTTGAAACCAAATGTTTATTTCCTGGAGGAAGGTCAATCAACTCTCAAGTATGTTGCTCAAGATTGAATCAATCTCACTATTGACAACCTCTTTCCAAAAGGATGAGTCAACATAAAACATACCTTCTTTGAATGTATGAGACTTGTTTTTAATAAGAAATGTTACAAAAGTATATCCAAAATAAGTAGATGTCCTTTATTAAGTGTGTTCTCCTTTGGTTCTTTCCATGGTTGTTTAGACCTTTCACTAGACGACTCAAGTCTAGTTTCATATGGATATGTGTTCAAATAACTTAGTGTCATCTGATTCAATTACCGTATTTCCATAATTATCTGATTGTTTAGAATTTTGAATAAAAAATTGACATACTTTAGTGTTTGTAGCATATCCAATGAACATACAATCCACAGTGTTAGGTCCTATTTTGACTCTTTTGGGGATATGAAATTAGAGTTTGATTAGACACCCCTACACTTTTCATTTCTCATATGGAATAAATTGTGTCTTCAAAATTATTAGATCACTATCTTTCAAGACTATATATATTAAGGGGCAACAATAAATTCTTTATTAGGATACAATAAAGCCTGAATAGAAAACTTTTTGTTGTTCCTTTCTGAACAGAATTTGTTGTTCCCTTTTGTTGTAAGGATATCTTCCCCCCACAATTTTGTGGTAAACCTGAACTTATAAGTAACACATTCAATATTTCCTTCAAAGTTCAGTTTTTTCTATCCGAAATTCCATTAGATTGAGGTGAGTATGGGCAATATATTTTTATCCAACTAAATTTAAACTTCACGTTTATATTGCCTAGATGTTTCTATTCTTTCGCCCTTATCATTAAGCAAATATACATAACAATATCTAGTGCAATTGTTAGTAAAATTTATGATAGATTTTTCTCATAGCGAGAAGGTGTTGACTTCACATCACAAATGTCAGTTTAAATCGACTCTAAGGGATTAATATTTCTTTCATAAAATTTAGAAAAATGCTTTGATCAATTTTCACAATGTTTTGTAATTGACATGTCCCAAGCTTTCATGCCACAAATAGTTTGACTCAAGCAAATAAGAACAAGTAGAAATATTGAGTTTGAAAAGATACTTTGTGAGGTGACTTTTTCTCACAAATATTTTGTTATTTACCTTTTATAACGTTGTTAGATACAAACATTGTTTAGAGCCAACATCTTACCACATGTCCTTTTTAGAAGGACCTTTCCGTCAACTTTAATTTGCTGGTTATAGTATTACATATGAACATAGTCTCATCGGGTCCAATAAGGGCAATATGACCCAAATACTTCTTTTACAACACAAACATGACATATGATTTTTTACAAATATTCATGTCGGTACAAATAGTTGTATTTTAATAGACAAATTTTTTTATGAAAAATCACAACATTTTAAGTGAAACTCTTTCATAAGAGAACACTACTCTTTGGAAGAAGTATATACTTAATTTGCTCGTTTTATACTAGTCATATGATATACTAGTAAAAGAGAAAATCAATAACCACATCATCAAATATACTCCAAGAGTTTTGTGGGTCTAACATAATACAAAAATGTAATTGAATTTCATATTTTGTGCTACAACATTTAAATTAGACACCCATTTTAAATATGATCTCAAAAAAAAAAAAAAAAATTTAAAATAATTTACCATTCTTTCAACTTGTATACCATCAAAATACAATTCCCTTTGACAAGCTTTACAAAATATCAAAGTTCAATCCATAGACATTGCAGGCACAAATTCATTGACTTTATTTAACCATTTTTTTCCTGTCATATTATGACAATTTAGTATTTAAAATACTAACAATAAAGAATAAATCTTTATACAACTTATTTCTAGTTAACAATACATTTTTTATATTGTACAATTTTTCAACCAAATAAACATTGAATGTTGTGAAGTTTTTATGCTCTTTAAGTTGAAATATTCATTCTAATAGAGTATTTAATAAATTGGTGAAATTTTTATATTCTTCAAACCAAAGGAGTGCACAGTCTGATTTATTCGGTGAAGTTGTTATAATTTTCAAACCAAAGGAGTAAAAAATCAAAAAGTTTTTAGTCTCCGAAAATCATACACAATCCAATTTCACACAGAGTAGAAAACTACACCAATTTTAGTCACTAAATTTGACCGTAAAATAATATTTAAAATTTTCTTGAACATCTTTAAAATGGAAATTCACACTTCTCAAAATATGACCCATTTGGTACTCTACCAAATCGAATAAGTGAAATCTCATTATTGATGACAATCTATTAATTGGAATTTTTACCGGAACTTATTGGCTCTCTTCTTCCTCGGCCACACTAAATAAGTTAAAGCATTAGAGACTGCGAATAATCAGACATGTAGCATATTAAAGTGGTACTTTTCATCATAAAGTTCTTTTATCATATGATAATGATTCTCTTTCTCATTCTTTTTTTTTCTCTAACAAAGTAGAACACAAAAAAAATGCCAAGAGTAGAATAATTTCTTACAATTGTTGTTAATATGTATCACTAAAATATTTAGAACAGTAATTTTGAAGAACTTGATAAGAAACAATAAAGTTTAAAGAATATTTTTGAACTAGAAACTTAAAACCAGTAAATAAAAAAGAAACTGATAAATTATTTTCTCTAGGAAGAAAATCGATCATACTGAACCCACAATGTTTCCTTAAGGAAATTATTCACTCAAGTATCCGGGGATAATGGAATATTCTTCCCATAGTAGAATGATCTTACATATCGGTGTATTAGTTAGTACATAAAAACATGGTGTCATTGAACCACTCAACGATAATAATGTACACTAGAATTTGTTAGTGGTGAAGAAGAAGTTCTGAAATTCGGAAACTTCGTTCTTGAAAAATAAGAGGAAATTCCTTTATTTATAGACAACAAGGGTAGTGCGAACATGTACTTATTGTGCCTTATCGAAAAGGTCACAACCCTTTGGAAAAACTAAAAAGTCATAACATTTGGTAAAAGTGAAAACCTTATGGAAAAGTTGCAACGTTTCATAAAAGTCAGAACTCTTCAGAAATGTCACAACTCTTCAGAAATGTCACAACTCTTCAGAAATGTCACAACTCTTTAGAAATGTCACAACTCTTCATAAAAGTTGTAACTTTACATAAAAGTCAGAACTCTTCATAAAAGTCATAATTCTTCATTTTCCATTCACCCCTTTTAAAAGCCAACAATTTTTATGATATAATGTTGTTTTCTATTACTGAAATAAAGGCAAAGAGAAATAACTATCATTTTTATCGTTTTGAAGACCATATGCATTGTCTAAATATTCCCCTTTATCGAAATCTTGTTGCAATTTGTTTTTGAACAATACTCAGAAAAAACTTTTCTTTAATTTTCTAAAAATCCTGCAATGAATAATTTTTCAAAGGAAGAAGTTGAAGTTGTTGTGGTTGGAGCAGGTCCATCAGGTATAGCTGTTTCGGCTTGTTTGAATAAATTGGACATCAAAAACGTTGTGTTAGAAAAAGAAGACTGTTGTGCCTATTTGTGGAAGAAAAAGACTTATGACAGACTTCACTTGCATTTATCTAAGGAGTTTGTTCATTGCCTTTTATGCCACATGCAACTTCATCACCTAAGTATTTGCCAAAAAATGAATTTATTCAATACTTAGATGGGTATGTTGAACATTTTAACATCAAACCAAAATTTCAAACTTGTGTTGAATTAGCCTTTTACAACAATGATAAAAAGAAATGGAATATCAAATCAAGACATGTGGCTAGTGGAGAAATGGAATGGTATGCTTGCGATTTCTTGATTTTGGCTACTGGAGAAAACAATGAAGGTTATATTCCGAAGGTGGTAGGAATAGAAAATTTCAATGGTGAAATTATTCATTCAAGTGACTATAAATCCGGTGAAAAATATAAAGATAAAAAAGTGTTGGTTGTTGGATCAGGAAATTCTGGATTTGTGTATTGTCTTTACTTTCATCTTTTTTTGTTTGCCTGCACGTGGATTTGTGTTTGTTGATTTTTTTAAATTAATATCAGCTCGGTGTTTGATCAGTTTAGTCATAGATTAACTATTTTACTTGGTACCTGTTACTTTTTACTAGCATATGTGATGTTGTAATTTGTTCATCTAGAGATCGGTGTAAGTTTCTTGCCCGTCAACACTAGGTCATACCCTTAAGTGGAAGGGATGAAATTTGAATATGATTCGTATATACCCTTATGATATTTCTTATCTAAAAATAGGTTTTGATTCACTTCACCTTCAATAATTTCAACCAACTCATCAGTTGCGGAAGAATTTATATACTAACATACTCAGCACCAAGCACAATACAATATTGCAAAAAACAACCTCAATTTTGAATACAAAGTTGATTTAAGGAAATCAATTGTTCTAAAAAGGGAATACTGGTTGAATAGAAAGTTATTAAAGAATATAGCGTTGGATTATTATAAATACAAAAAATTGCAATAGCTATTTAAATTTCCAAAACATAGAAAGATCTCATTATTCCATTTCTAAATCGCACAAAATTAGAAATTTTAAATTCATGTTCGCTTTCTCATTATATATTTTATACCATGAGAAAAAGAAGAGTATGATAGGGGTTCTTTTTCTTATAAGTAGAATCTTAATTTTTTCTAAGTTTGTCTTATTAACAAATTTTTACATTGTCATATTTTACATATTGTACCGAGAACATATTCTATTTTTATAAGATTTTAAATCACATTCTTCTGAAGAAACTTGCCAATAGATATTTGTTTGATGACTTGATAAATGATAGTACAAAAAATTATTTACACTTACTGTATATGAAACTTAGATTCCTTACTTAATTTTATCTTTCGTGCATTACCCATATATATTTCTTTTTTTAGAACACTTTCTAAATTCACTTACCAACATTGATATATGCTTTTGAATACTATAATGTCTCAATTTAGAAACCATTTCTCCATCAGGAGAAAGATGTGGATTGCATACAACCAATCGTGTCCAAATAGGGAGGATTATTTATGGATGATAACGGATGTTCTGCACTCTTGTTATGCAACATTCAGAATCCTCATTTCGTGTAACGACTAATTTGTGTGATTACATCATAACCTTTTATTTTATTTTCTCATTTTACCTTTATTATTATATAATAATCACATTTTATCCTTTACCTAACCTTTTTATTGTAAATCTACCTGTACATCATAGTTTATTCTTAAAATTCATGATGTGTGACAATATGTAATGATGAAAATGAATCAATCTATCCAAATATCATATTTATCAAAATAATAAAGTACGATACAATACAATATGAAACAATTTATAATAATCTTCTAAAAGGTGATAATTACATAATCTAATATTTTACTTAATGGTTAAAAGAGTGCCCTTGACCCTTTGTCATTGGATTAATGACATAATAGCCTATTTGGCAAAGCTTTAACGTACTACTTATTTTGATATAATTCTATTTTGTTAATTAGTTTGAAATCACTTTTTAAAAAATATTACAGCACCGATTAATGCTATATGAAACCATTGTTGTTGTCAACTTTGTGTTGGAGCATATTAATTCTATCAAATATGTACATTTCATTCGAATTCTTTTTATGTTTAGTTATTACATATGCATATGTTTCCTACATCTTTTCGATGGTAATTAATACTCGCCATTTACATCAAGTAACATAAATATCTAAAGCCTTATCTCTAACACGACTTATGAAAAATAGCATATGTTTGTATCTTGAGATTGTAAATTAGTAATTTAAATTTAGATCTAAACTTTTTAGTAAAATGCAACAGTAAGAGAGGAAGAATTTTGTATTTTATTCCTGAGATGAGAGTAATTTGTATTGTATTTAAATTAGGTGCACTAATAACATACATAGTTTAATATTTGTAATTTTATGTGGTTACTACTAATGTTTACCTTAAAGATTTATATGCAATTACCTTATGATTGACCTGATTTTGTACTTCTTTTTTAATATCGTCAGAGCATGACACTTGAACTCGTAACCTAATATGTTTGCACATTCATGTTTTAACAAGAGAAATGGTGCATATTGGAATGGTGTTGCTAAAATATCTACCATTATCTTTGGTAGATATTGTGATTGCAAAAATTGCAAAGTTTAAGTTTGGAAATTTGGCAGAATTTGGAATACCACAACCAGAAAAATGTCCATTTTCTGTTAAAATCTCAAAAGGTACATCTCCAGTAATTGATGTTGGTCCCATTGTCAAGGTTAGAATAGAAGAGATTAAGGTATGCTACTATATTTATTTATTCTCATTATACTTTGAGAAATATCATGTGAGAAACAAATGACTTGAGTTGCTCTGTGGGCTTTGGTCTAATGGTAAGAGCACAACCTGTGATGTCTGATGTGTGGTTAGGCGCAAGTCATGAGTTTGAATTCTATTACAACCAAAAACCTAATATTATTTAATGAGGAAGAGTTGAAATACATGTTCATTATCTATAATGTTTCAAATTTTACATCTCTAGTTCTCGGGATTTTCTCGAGTATCAAAAGGAAAAATATATATGTATAGTTTGTTCATCTTTTAAAAACATGAAGGTTACAATTCCATATATATAACATATAACTAGAAAATATTTTGGGATATAAATTTCAAAATTGTGTATAGTTTTTATATATTGTCTGTAAGTTAAATTTGTGTGGTTTATGTATTTGGTGAATTATTAATTAGGTACTTCCCGGAATATCAGAAATAAAGGAACATACAGTAGTGTTTGAGAATGGGGAAGAACATCAATTTGATGCAATCATTTTTGCTACTGGATAAAAAATGTTGCTTCCAAATGGCTAAAGGTATATTTTGCAAATTATCTAATATAACTTACTATAAGTTCACTATCTTTTTCTAAAACATGTACAATTTTATTACTTTTTTTGAATGCAGCATTATAGCTCTATATTTTTTGACGATGGAACATTGATGAATAAGTTTCCAAATCATTGGAAAGGAGAGAATGGGCTCTACTGTGCTGGATTTTCAAAAAGAGGGATTGCTGGTATTTCAATGGATGCTATAACAATTGTTGATGATATTAAGGCTGTCAGAGGAGACAAAATGTAGACATCCATTATTATAGAGACTATGTTGTTAAATAAATTTGTCGGACTCGGCGGGATGCTCCAAGATTGACTTACTACTATGTTGTTAGATTCTCCAGGCCCTGTGCAAATGCAAGATGTTTTGTGCACCAAGCTTGTACTATGTTGTTAGGCTGATCTAGAACTTAAAAACCCTATTTGTTTTAGTATGTTTTTGCCATAATATAATTTTTTTCTACTGTCATACTGATTCGATGGATCTTTTCTAATTGTTTTTATTTGTTATTTTTTTAATTTTTATAATTATGGTGTGGGGTTCAGATCACAAAAATTTCAACTATTAATTTGAGATTTTTCTATGTCACGACCCATATTTACAAGTCGTGATGACACCTATACTCTCAACCGGAGTTAATATCTCAGATTGTCACACAACTATGCATTCTTCTCTCAAAAATTCACTCAACTTTCAATTTTAAACTCAAAAGTCACTCAAGTATTAATTTTAACTCAAAAGTCACTCAATTATCCACTCTTCTCTCAGAAAGTCACTCAATCTAGTTAATTGTTATTTTGATTAAATTTTTTTGATATAAATTGTTTATATAACAACAAAAATTTAAAAAAATAAAAAATACAATTTAAACTATTTAGTGATCCACCCACTTGACCCGACCCATTAAAAATATAATATGACCCATTTTATTTTGCCCTTACTCCTAAATTATTCCCTCTCTTTATTAATCTTTCTCCTCTTCTCCTCTGCATTTTTTTCGTTCTCCATTGTTGCCACCTCTTCTTCCACTTTTAGCTAGGTTTTAATTTCCAAAATTTCAAAATCATGACTTCATAGTTCTTGAATTTAGGGGGTATGATTTGTTTTAGTACCTCATAGATATTGTTTAACAGATAGCAATTTCCAGAGGATTGAATGGAATAGGACTTACAATAGTCACACCAACAATCCAATCTTTAGTTGCTGACTCAATTTATTCAATCGCAAGGCCACAACATAGCTCGATGCTTATGAAAATTTTACAAGCATTGAGATATTGACCCAATGGGAATTTACCAGTAGAGTTTCAAAATCAAATTGAAATTGAGTAATAATAAGAAAAAAAAACTCATGCATCAAATCCTTTAATTTCCTACATAATATAGAGCTTGAAATTGAGATTCCTAAATTAAAACCTAACTAAAAGAGTTAACTAAAAGATGAAGAAGAAACATCAATGGAGAACTAGAAAAAAAACAGTTGGAGGAGAAAGAGTCATAAAATGGGTCATTATGAATTTGTAGTTATGTCTTATGGAGTAACAAAAGCTCTTACAACTTTCATGGACTTAATGAACATGGTGTTCAAATAGTATTTGAACTTGTTCATCATCATTTTTATTGATGATATCCTCATTTATTCCCGGAGTAAGGATGAGCATGTTACTCATCTAAGAGTTGTTCTGCAAACTTTCAAAGATCGCCAGCTATTGCTAAGTTTAGCATATGTGAATTCTGGTTATAGTTCATCACTTTCCTTCTTCATGTGGTATCCAACGAAGGGATCCTAGTAAATACTCAAAAAATTGAGGCAGTACAACACTTGCCCAGACCCACCTCTCTAATTGATATCAGAAGTTTCTTGTGTTTGGCCAGTTATTATAGGAGATTTGTTGAAGGATTTTCATCCATAGCTTCCCCATTGACCAAGTTGACTCAAAAGAAGGTCAAATTTCAGTGGTCAGATGAGTGTGAGAAAAGCTTCTCAGAACTAAAGACTAGGTTGACTACAACTCCGGTCTTAACTCCACCAGATGGTTCAGATGGTTATGTGATTTATTCTGATGCATCCCGGGTCAACCTAGGTTGTGTATTGATGCAGCGAGGTAAGGTCATAACTTATGCTTCTAGACAACTTAAGGTCTATAAGAAGAACTACCCGACTCATGACCTCGAGCTTGCAGTCGTACTAGTTTCCCTAATGATTTGGAGACACTACTTGTATGGTGTTCATGTTGATGTATTCAGAAATCATAAGAGCCTCAAGTATGTGTTCACCCAAAAAGAGTCGAATCTTCGTCAGAGGAGATGACTTGAATTTCTCAAAGACTATGACATGAATGTGTGTTACCATCCTGGTAAGGCCAATGTAGTGGATGATCCTCTCAGTAGACTGTCTATGGGTAGCGTAGCACATATTGAGGAGGAAAGGAAAGAGTTTGCCAAAGATGTTCACCGGCTTGCTCGCTTAGGAGTTTGTCGTACAGACAGATTAGACAGTGGGGTGGTAGTTTAGAATGGATCTGAATCTTCATAGGTTGCGAAAAATATGGAAAAATATGATAGTTATCCTATATTACTTCAGTTGAAATGTGCAGTTCATTGGTAGAAAGTTGAGGTTTTCTCCCAAGGAGAGATGGTGTACTTCCTTACCAAGGTCGCTTATATGTTCCTAATAGGGGTGAGTTGATGCATTAGATCCTTACAGAAAATCATAACTCTAGGTATTGCATTCATTTAGGTTCCACTAAGATGTATCGTAATCTATGGGAATTCTTTTGGTGGAACGGCATGAAGAGGGACATAGAAAATTTTGTGGCTAAGTGTTCTAACTGTCACCATGTTAAGGTAGAACATCAAAAACCAGGAGGTATGACTCAGGAGATTAACATTTCTACATGGAAGTGGGAAGTGATAAATATGGACTTCATTACGGGTTTACCCCGTACTCGCAGAAAGCATGACTCCATTTGGGTGATAGTAGATAAAGTTACTAAGTCCGTTCACTTCTTGGTTGTCAAGACTACAGATTTAGTGGAGGACTACACCAAACTGTACATCAATGAGATTTTCAGGTTGCATGGGGTTCCCTTGTCTATCATCTCAGATAGAGGTCCTCGGTTTACCTCTCATTTCTGGAAATCATTTCAGAAAGGCTTTGGTACTCAAGTAAATCTTAGTACAACATTTCATCCACAGATGGATGGTCAGGTAGAACGTACCATTCAGACCTTCGAGGACATTATGAGAGCTTGTGTGATTGATTTCAAGGGGAGTTGGGATGATCACCTACCTCTCATAGAGTTCACCTATAATAATAGCTTCTATTCCATTATTCAGATGGCCCTGTATGAAGCAGTATATGAGAGTAGTTGCAAGTCCCCGATTGGTTGGTTTGAGGTAGGTTAAGCAGCCTTAATAGGGCCAGATTCAGTTCTTGAGGCTAAGGAGAAAGGTCAACTCATTAGAGGTAGATTAAAGACAACCCAGAGTTATCAGAATTCCTATGCAGATGTGAGGAGAAGGGACTTTGAGTTTGGAATCCATGATTGTGTTTTCCTGAAGGTGTCACCTATGAAGGGGGTGATGAGATTTGGCAATAAAGGGAATATCAGTCCTAGATATGTAGGTCCATACAAAATCCTGATAAGGGTTGGTAATATGGCTTATGAGTTAGAATTTCTAACAGAACTAGCAGAGGTTCATCCAGTCTTTCACATTTCCTTGTTGAAGAAGTGTGTGGGTGATCCGACATCAATAGTACGATCAGAAAGTGTGGCTGTGAAAGATAGTCTCACCTATGAAGAAGTGCTAGTTGAAATTCTTGACTGTCAGGTTCGTAGGTTGAGAAATAAGGAAGTTGCTTCAATAATGATTTTGTGAAGGAGTCATTCAGTAGAGGGAGCTACTTGGAAGCAGAAGCAGCCATGATGTCAAAGTACCCTTATCTCTTTCCTTCTGATTCCATTTCAGCTTCAAGTAATAGTTCCTCTCTAGTTTCTCAGTTTACTCGTGCGTACATTTAGTCTTAGTAGCTTGTTCCTTTATTTTTCTTGTATTTCAGCATATTTGCATGTTCTTGGAACTTAGTTCACTTAGAGATCAGTTTCTACTACTTAGTGGTAGGGATTGCAGCTCCTTCCCTCCATACTCAACTTGTTTAGACATCATTCGAGGACGAATGTTCCCAAGGGGGAGATATTGTAACACCTCAGATTTGAGAAAATAAAAAAATACAACTTTCTAGGACCTAGTGCAAGAACCATGGAAGCTACTAACTGTCTGTGGTCTGACACACGGTCCGTCGGTGTGGTCGGTCGTCTGGCACCAAATGTTTATAGTGTCTAGCCCAACTCACGGTTGACCAAGACGGTCTGTAGGTGAGGGTGAATAGCCAATTAAAGGAAAATTGTTATTGGGTCAACTTTAAACGATCATATCTTTTAGCACAAAATGAATTAGGTGGCCTATGACCTATCAAATGAAAGATAATTAAATCCTTTTTCACTGATTTTAATTTGCTAAATCCCATCTTGGAGTAAAAATTTATGCTCGTTTTAGTGAAGCCCTATCGGGCAAAGCTTGACCGACGACCACTACCGATGGTTGGTAGGTTAAATGACGGCCCATCAGTCCTATAGTAGGTGGCACTCCTTAGATATTAGTCAATGGTCATTTTGGTCCTTTTTTCCTATGGTTGGGCACTTAAACTACGTCGTTTGATGCCTAAAAAACGTCGTTTTATTATATTTAAGCCTAATAACTTAGTCAGACATACCTAGAACCCTGATTCAGCTAAAGTCATCCAAACTTAGAGAAAAAAGGAGAAGAAAGAGGCGAGTCCCAAGAACAATCCGAAGGTTTGCTTCAAGTTTGATCCCCGAAACAGAAGGATTTCTCTGTAGATTTCGTCACTAGGTATGTGGGATTACACTAGTGGGTTCCTTTCATCCACTAGGTCCCTAGAAATCAGTTAGTTCTTTGATTCTACATATCTTGTTTAGGCCTAGGGTTTCTAAGACCATGGATATTTACTGTATTTTAGCTGTTGTAGTATCCTAAATCGAAACATCATGTTTCTTGGTAAGCTTATTTAGTTCCTTGTATGAAACTTAGAACCCTAGTAGTGTAGATTCTCTAGTTCATGAATTACACTTGCTAGGTCAGTTAATCCAATAATAATGCTCCAGATTTGGATTGCTAGATTATCAGTAGATAAATGTTGCATTTTCAGATTGCATGTCAGTATTTCGAGCTATTAAGTAATTCAACATTCCAGTTTCATTTATGTCATATACATATTCAGTTGGGAGTAGACTTTGCACCGACATTGACTAGGGTTCAGCGTACCCTCATAGTCCTAGAACTACGTGCCCCCATAGGATGATAAGTCCCTTATGTTGGGCATCAGATTTAGTGATCACGCCAGTCATGCCTTTATACCCTTGGAAAAGTATATTGGGTCCTCTCGATGGGGTGCATACATTGGACTCCACGGTTAGCTCAAGTAGTTTTATGTCAGTTAATAGTAGCTCCCACAGTCAGACTCTTAGTGCATTTGACCAGGTTTTCAGTATATACTTCAGAAACCAATTAAGCATGTTATTTTCATGATTTGTACTTGGTCATTGCATTCAACTTAGATTTTCAGTTATGTTTCATTATTTACATTCTTACTCAGTTTATGTCATTGTTCTGTTATGCTTTGTTTATTTTATATGTATTTGTTCAGCTTTGTATCTATATCGTCCATGCTTAGTACATTCCAAGTACTGACGCATACTCTTCACTACATCCTTTCATGTATAGGTTCAGGTACTCAACATCCAGATCACACTTAGATCGATTCCTGGTATTCATTCAACAACTTCAGTGGTGAGTCGTCATATTCCATGGACAATAGACATGCTTTCATTTTAGTCTTTACTTTCAGTTTTCAGTTTTGTTAGAGTTAGCTGAGGGGGATGTCTTAGCAACTCAACTTAGTTAGAGGCTTTTTAGACATAGTTGTAGAATCAGCTTGAATTGCTTAGTTCATCTTAAGTTGTTATTAAACTTTTAGTATGTTTTATCCAGTCAGACTAGTTGAGTATTCCCCACTTTCAGTTATCCATTGTTTTAGCTTTCGCATATTTCATATGTTACTTAGTTATTTTCAGTATGCTTATGATATGCCAGACACATGGTTAGCTTGAGGTCACTCGTGATCCTAGGTCATGTGTTACGTCAAGGGGGTTGCCTTAGGGCGTGACAATAAGACCACGCGATTTGACTTAGGCATTTGTAAGAGTAGTCATATACCCTAGTGAGAGTTGTCTGTTGCAGTTAATGAAGTGTAGTGATCAGAAAAGAGAGCATAGTTGAGAATGTTTATAATATTAAAAGCTACTAGTCATATAACTCAAGGCATCGTATTCACATTTTTCTTTTATGCCCAAATATTCTTGCCTTATGTCAAATAACTTCAGATAGAGAGTGGCTATGTTTAAACTCATATTGTTCAAAACTTATGTGCTATAGAGAGTTTCAAATCTTAGTATGAAACATCTCCTCCTATGTTAGTAGGCAAGTTCAAAAGTTAGAAATATAGTAAGAGTAAGTCCTCTCCCTTCCATCCTCATTTTAACCATCTTTCGATGACAAATGATCCCAAAGGGGAGATATTGTAACACCCCAATTTTTTAAAAGTTAAGTCCTGAACTATTCTTCATTTACATGTAAAATCGTATCAAGTAATTCTTAAATTGCTCATATGTGTCAAGGTGTAACGACCCTAAAATCTAGTAGGTTGAACTAGAACTTGACGAGTGTTGTTTTGAGTTAGTTTTGGGTTATGAGTTGTTTGATGTTGTCCTCAACTTTGGTTGAGGGGTTTATGGGTCAAACGTCGAGGTACGACACCCCAAGGACCACCCTAGGGGACCTTGAGGAGGTCCCTTAGTCTAACCCCAAGACCCCAAAGACCCTTGAAAGTTGCCAAAAATTTGATGACCAACAAATAGGGTTCACGACCCCGTAGGTCCATCCACTCCCCGTGGATGGCCTCCGTAGGTCAACACCTCCAAAACCATGCTCCAGCCCCAGAAAATATACCAACATTACGGTCCATGAGAGGACTCACAGTCTGTGGGTCTAGGGCGTGATCCACCACTGTTTTTTTGGTTTGGACACGACTTGGGCAAGGGTCATTTGGTAAATTGTTAATTAATTATTCTAAGTGGAGGGACAATTATTTTAAGTTAATTAAGGTATTTTAAGAGTATTAAAAGTATTAAACTCTATTTTATACTTCATTATTTTCAAAACCCCAAATCAAACCTCCCATCCCCTCCAAAAATTCTCTCTCTAGAAACCTCCATTGGAGGTGAAAATTTCAATCTTCCAATGTCAAATATTCATGTTTTTCAAGATATTTTCGGGGGATTATTCTTAAAAATGTATGGTGGTCTTCATCCTTGACTTAGTTTCTTTCAAGGAGCCAATCTCAAAAGTGATTTCAAGTCTCCAATGTTTTCTCTAAAACCCTAGTTTTCAATCACTGCATGGGTTCGATTCTAAATGATTTCAAAAGGATTCATTGCATTGAATTATGGAAGAAAGTGGATTTAAAGATGAATTAAGATTATTTCTTCCTAGAACCCATGTTTTCACCCAATTTCGTAAATTATGATTTGTGATTGGGAGTTGATTGATTATGCAAGTATATTGAATTGTTGACTCTTATATTAAATTAAGTGATTGAATCATATCAATTTAATTATTTATTGTAGTATCTTGGATTTATGGATTAATGTTGGTTCTTAGCCTTGAAGGGCAAGTTATTATCAAATTACATATTAAAGTAGATTTGTGCTTGATCTGTTGATCCAGTTGAAAGGTGGAGGTGTTTACTTACTATGCATAATGTGGTATTGAATTGATGGATATCTTCCTTGTACCTCTATATATGAAGGATCTATGTTTGATCGTGATGTAAAGTATGTGTGATTTCAATGAATGAATGATGATCATGTTTAGAATGTAGTATGTGGTGATT
>JAJOOH010003985.1:0-17047 GCA_029582605.1 Solanum gracilifrons
CAAGGTTTGAATTGGAATATATCCTCCCAAGATAGAGCGATTCTATTCACAGTGTATTGATACCCAAAACAAGGGTGTCAGTGAACCACTCAACGACATCAAAGTACACGAATAATAAATTTGTGCAAAAGAAGAAGAAGTTCAGAAATTTTCGTAAGTAAAAAATCTGAGGATTCACATGTATTTATAGCCAAGAAGCACTGGTTCCGAAAGTTCAGAATTTTTTCTAAGGGAGCTTGAAATAGAAATTGTAAACATATGAAAAGGCTAAAATGGATTCAACATCTATTATATTAACGTAAAAAAATTGCTTAAACCATGTATAAATAGTGTAATTTTCCGTCAAATGGGAACCCTTGGCTCTTGCTAGCTCCTCCGTCTGCATCCATCATTTGAAATAGTGAATTCAAAATCATTATCGACGTAGACAAATATTGAGTGTAATCTTCATAACTGAAAATGGTACAAAGATTAGTTAGATACATAGATTCATTAGAATTTAGTGGTAAAAAATAAATAAATTCAAGCAAATCACAAAAGTAAATAAATTCAAGCATAGATAATGAAGCTAAGAGTTAAAACTTTCGCATATTATATACGGAGAAGGGCCTTAAATGCCCCTCAACTATTTGAATTGGTACAAAACTATCCTTCATCCACCTTTCGGCCCCCAAATACCCTTAACATCAACCTTTTGGCTAAAAAAATACCTTTATTTCCAACGGTCCACACTTGTAAGGTGGATAGAGGGCAATATTGTACCAAATCTCATAGTTTGAGAGTATTTTAGGTCCTTTTTCGTTACAATAATTTTAAATTACTTCATAGATGAGCTCATATGATTGGCTTGATTTTAGGTTTCATAGTAAATTAAAAGTAAAAAAGGATTAGTCCTCTACTCTCTACACTTCCCCCCTTCTCTCTCTTCCACTATTTTTTCTTCTTGGATCTTGTCCATCATTTTAAATTTTATTTTTTTTCAACTTTTGAGAAAACAAGGGAGAAAAAATGGGAATAAAATAATGCCAACATTCATACAAAAATAATTAGTTCAATATAAGATGATTTAATGAAGCAACTATGTATGTATACTACATTTTTCTTTTGTGTGTACCTAAAATTCAAAATAGAAAGAATGAAAATAATCTTTTCTACTACTCCCCACTCCACACACACCATGAAAATAATATAAATAAAAAGAATATGACTATGTAAGTTTGTTTCAAGTTTGAGTTTATGATATCCTAATTAAAAATAAGAGATTAAAACAAAGAATAAAAGGAGGGAATGAGCAAGATGAATTGATAGAAAATTTATATTAATGAAAATAATAATAAAAAAACCAACAGAAAAATCAAATGGGGCGAGTTGAATTTTAGTTGAGTCCCAATTATGAGTTGGGTTATAATAAATTGGGGTTGATTTAAAATAGTTCAATAGTCATATCATGAAATTAATAGCTTTTTGAAAATTATTTTCATGTGTATCGAGTCAAAATATGAATCATAAGTAATTTTTATTATTTATTTGAGAAGGGTTTAAAATTAGATTAGTTGGATTATGTAACATAATAAATAAATATTTAATGATTTTACTTTAGGAGGTTTTGTTAAAAATAAGAGCAAATATGAACCAAATGGTTAACATCAAGGGTATTTTTTAGCCAAAAGGTTGATGTCAGGGGCATTTGGGGGCAGAAAGGTGGATGAAGAATAGTTTTGTACTGATTCAAATAGTTGAGTGACATTTTAAGTCCTTCTCTTTATTATATATATCAAAATATTGAAACAACAATTCCACCAACAAAATATAAAAGCTAAGGACGAAAACAATAAATAGAAGAGCAAAAGGAAAAAATAAACAAATTTCAAGTTCTTACCTTGATATTTGAAGAATGATATCTTGAAAAACATGAGTGAAAGATTAGTTTTTATAATTTCAAGCTTAATAGGCTCAAAGGGTTAATTATGGATTACGAAAGGGCAGATATCAAATAATAGTCAAGAATTGGCTAACAAGACTTGATTCTTTTCAAAATACATCTATTTCTTAAAGAATAATGTTAATAGTTTTATATAATTGTTGCCTCATTCGAACAAGTTTTTCGAAACTAAAATTGATAAAATTTTATCTAAGATCAACAATATCTCAAGAGAATGAATGGATTAGCTATATTATCAATTGAAAAAAGAATTATTAAAATAAATCAATTACAAAACAGTAATTAATGACTTAACTTTTTAAAAAGAGCTTAGATTAAATAAAAGTATATATACTGATCTTTTTTAAAAAAATAAAATAATATTAGGGTCACTCTCTAAAGTTTGGCTTTTAGGCCCCGCTCTTGTTGAGTCGGCCCTAGTTGTGTCATCTATTATTCCTCTATTATTGGTATGATAACTTATAAATATATTTAGCATATCTATCCTTTTGTCCTTTTGCTACATCATTGAGGTACAAATTCTTTTGAGAAAACTACATAAATGGGTCATACAACTCAAAATAATTACATTTCCCAATCCAAAGTCAAGGAATATCTACTCTCTCTCAAAAAAAATAAAATTACAGCCCATATCCCCCCCCCCCCTCCCCAATTCATTAGGGCTGATAATTTTGCTTAACTGATCTGTATCATATATATTGTTTTGGTATCATTAAGATTTTTTGTTCAAAAATTACTCATTAATCAATGATACTATAAGAGTATATGTATATTGTTGTGGTATCATTAAGGTTTCTTGTTCAGAAATTACTCATTAGTCAATGATACTATAAGAGTATATGTATGTTGTTGTAGTATCATTAAGGTGTTTTGTTCAGAAATTACTCATTAGTTAATAATACTATAAGAGTGTATATATATATACACACACATTATGATATCATTAAGGTTTCTTGTTAAAAAATTACCCATTAATTAGTTAATAATACTATACGAGTATATATTATATACTTTTATAGTATCATTCACTAATGAGTAATTTCTGAACAAGAAACCTTAATAATACCAATACGGTATATATCTAGTGATTTAGTATCAATTAAGCAAAATGATCGGCCTTAATGATATCAATACAATATATGATACTGATTTAGTATTGTCAATTTTCTGCTGAATGCCTCTCGAGTCTTTCCATTATATAGAGAAAATAAAGATTACACATCCCTAAAGATCCGCCATTCCTATTCCTAAAGATCAACTATTCTATCTCTACAAATCTACTATTCAATCCCTCTAAATCTGCCTTGATATCCCTCCAAATCAACTATTCTATCACAATATTTATTCTTTTGATTCTACAACAAATGTATATGATCATGCTAATTTATATCACTATATAATTACATTAATATATACAATCATTTAGTTGTCCATCATGCTCATCCCCCCTCAAATTGATGCTGGTGGATCAAGAAGCATCAATTTGCCTACTAGAAACTGATGGCGTTGCCGTGCCATGGATTTTGTAAATGCATCAGCTATTTGAAGATCACCGGACACATGTGGAAGAGTAATGACTCCTTTATCTACAACTTCTCGTATATAATGACAATCCACTTCGATGTGTTTGGTCCTCTCATGAAAAACTGAATTAGTAGCAATCTGAATAGCACTTGTATTGTCAGCGTGGAGATGAGAAGGATGGGATTGAGGAAATTCAATCTCAGAAAGTAATCCACGAAGCCATACAACATCGGAGCAAGCAGTAGACATGGATTGATATTCAGCCTTTATTGAAGATTTTGACACACGATCTTGCTTTTTACTCTTCCAAGATATCAATGACTCTCCAAGAAACAGGCACCAACCAGAGACTGAATGACGAGTATCAAGACATCCCGCCCAATCAGAATCACTAAAAGCATTAGGACGAATAGGAGAACCACTTGGAAAGAACAATCCACGAGTAGATCTTCCTAGAAGATACCGAATGATGCAATGAACAACCACTAAGTGGAGATGACAGGGAGCTTGCATAAATTGACTAACTTGTTGAAATGCAAAATAGATATCAGGCCGAGTAATAGTAAGGTAATTTAGACTCCCAACTAATTGTCGAAATATAGTTGGATCATGAAGAAGACCGCCTTCTTCACGACGATACTTCACATTCAATTCCAATGGAATATCTATAGAGGAGGAATCTTGAAGACCAGCCAAAGAAATTAGATCCTTAGTATATTTGTGTTGGTTTAGAAACACACCTGAAGCAACATTATGAACTTCCAAACCCAAAAAATAAGTAAGAGTACCAAGATATTTCATATGAAAAGAATCTTTAAGCTGTTGTTGGAGGCTAGTGATTAGTGAAGAATCAGTTCCTGTGATAATAATGTCATCTACATACACGAAAAGAAGAACACAACCTCTAGATGTTTTCCAAGGAAACAAAGATGAGTCATATTTGCTTTGCTCAAAAGAAAATTGTAGCAAAGTAGACCGAAACTTATCAAACCAAGCTCTTAGAGATTATTTTAATCCATACAAAGACCGCTTCAACTTGCATACATCTGATGTAGGCGATGAGAACAATCTAGGTGGAGGTTTCATATAAATATCTTCTTTAAGATCACCATGGAGAAAAAACATTTTTGACATCCATTTGATAAAGAGACCAGTTTTGTGAAGCATCAATGGCAATAATAGTTCGCACCGTATTCATTTTGGCTACGGGTGCAAAAGTCTCCTCATAGTCCACCCCATACTCTTGTCTGTTACTAAGAACAACCAATCGAGCTTTGTACTAATCAAGAGTTCCATCAGAATGAAGTTTGATTGAATAAACCCATTTACATCCAATAGGGCGGACATTTGAAGGACGTGAAACAATGTCCCATGTGTCAGTTTCTTTAAGAACCAAAAGTTCTTCCTCCATTGCTTTCTACCAACATTCATGCTTGGAAGCTTGAGAGTAACAAGATGGAAAATATATGTTGGATAAAGTAGAGGAAAAGCCATACCAATTGGGAGTACGAGATACTCTAGTAGATCGCCGAGTAGGCTCAAGAGGATCAGATCTTGAAGAATTTTTAGATTCTAGTTGTGGTACAGTTTCAGGCGGCGGATCAGTGTCGGGATAGGATAAAGTTGGCCGATGTCGTTCATACACAAATCCAAGTTTGAACCTCTTAAAAGAAGATTATAAATCCTCAAAAGTAGGAAGAAGAGGAGAAACCAAAGATGAATCTACAATCGTAGGAAAGAAATACCGATTCTCAAAGAAAACAACATTTCTAGAAATATAAAATTTGTGAGAAAATGGATCATATCAAATAAAACCTTTTTGTGAAGTACTATAACCCATAAAAGCACATTTAGTAGACTATACAAAAAGTTTATTGCGCTGCGAAGGAGGCAAATGCACAAAACAAAGACAACCAAATGTATGAAAATCACTATAGTTAGGATTTTGGTGATAAAGACGAAAATATGGAGACTCAAGATTTAGCACTTTAGATGGCAATCTATTAATTAAATAGACAACAGTAAACACAGAGACATATCCAGAATTTTGAGATGATGGGTGCACTATTACAAAAAGGTGGATCTAAGATATAAATTTGATCGGTTTAACATTTAGATTCTTATCACTAAAAGTAATTAAAATTTTAAAACTATAGATCCAAAGTTATTTTTACCTAACCAAACCACTTAGAGAGGTGTTACCCAAATTTAAAAAGGAAAATAAAACGAGATAAATAAAAGATTCAAGTTTTTAACCTCACTTAGAGAGGTGCACCGAATCATAATCGCACACTATGATACCTCAAGTGTGGGTTCACATATCTATATTTAAATATTTTTTTTAAAATATAACACTTCTATATATGATTTCAGGAGGGGAGCATGGGTTCACGTGAACCCGGTGACCCCCTCCTGGATACACCTCTGACTGTAGACAAAGCTTCCACCCAATATTTAGATGATACAGATGACTCAATCAATAAAGTACGAGTAACATCTAAAAGATGGCGATTTTTTCATTCAACAACTCTATTTTGTTGTGGTGTATATGGACAAGACTATTGTGAGACAATTCTTTTGTCAAGCAAGAATTTTTTGAATTCATAAGACATATATTCTCCACCCTCTTAATAATTTGATGCATGTAGAAAATTGAGTCTCAATGTAAGCCAACAATGTCTTGAACATGGAAAATGCCTTAGATTTGGATCGAAGAAAATACACCCATGTAAACCGAGTATAATCATCTATGAATGTCACAAAGTATTTGAAATGAGCATGAGAAATAATTGGTGAAATTCCCCAAACATCACTATGAATGACATCAACACACTTTGTAGCACGACTACCAAAATTAGGAAAAGGAAGAGTTTTACTTTTGCCTAATTTACAAGTAGAACAATCAATGGAAGCAACTGAAAATTGATTTTTATTTCCCAATAAATCATAATTTGATAAATGAGACAACACAACGGAATTTGGATGTCCTAGACGCTTATGTCAAACCTTAGTCTTACTAGCAGTAGAAGTACAAGCAAAAGATAGAATGAGAGGAATGAAAAAGTGTATAGGAAACAATCGTCCAACTTTAGGCCCCTTCACGATTATCGTCCCCGACACCTGATCCTGCACAAGACAATCAGTACGAAAAAAATTCACATCACAATTGTTATCTACCAATTGTCCAACTGAAATAAGACTAGTTGAGAGCTTTGATGAAACAAAAACATTCTTGAAAGTTGGAGTAATGTCCCCAACCTTGGGAATGGGTAAATTACTACCATTGGCAATCTGTATTTGTGATGAACCTTGATACTTACGAACATTTTTTAGGATGCTCGTTGAGTTGGTCATATGATTGGAAGCACCTGAATCAACAATCCAAAAATTAGATGTAACATCATTACCTTGTAATTCCAATGCTGAAAAGGCTGACACGATCATTTGTTGTACCATTTCAAGAGTAAGAACTTGTCCTAAAAATGAGTTATCATTAGTGGAACCATTTATCTCATCTTGAAAAGCATTGATCCTACGATTTTGGGGGCGCGTGGGACACTCTTTGATAATGTGTCCTTATTGTTTACAATAATTATATAACTTCTTGCTACAATTGCTAGCAATATGACCATATTCCTTGCAACTGTAGCATTGAGTTCTACTCATATCCCTGCCCTTTCCTTTACCTTGAGCAGAAAATACAACAATGACATCATTTTCTTTCTTGACAACATTTTGTGTGACAAGACATTGCTCTTCACGAAGTAATTCCCTAAAGCAAACATCCAAAGAAGGAGACAAGTCACGATTCATCAAGTTAGAGCGAACACTCTCAAAGTCAGACGTAATTTCATCAAAAATTGGTCTCGCTTGCTTTGCTCATGAACTACCTAAATCACTGATAGAGTTTCAATAAGAATTTTTGCATAGACAATATCTGTAAATTCAGCCCATAACTTCTGAAATCCAGAAAATTAATCTTGAACAGAAAGACCTCGTTGAGAGTAATTAGCAATTTCATACTCTAACTGAAAGCATCTTGCGCTATTATCTTGGTTGTAAACCTTTTGTAAGTAATCCCACATGGCCTTAGCTGTCTTGTACGACCTGAGATTAAGAACAATAAGAGGGTCAATTGACTCTAGAATCCATGTCATCACCCGAGCATCTTAAATCTCCCATTCACCTAGCTTTGTTGCATCAGTGGGAGCATGATCGCTTCCATCTATATGGCCCCATAGTTCTTTGCCGGTGACAAACAACTAAAACTGAAACTGAAACTGAAACTCCCAAGAAGAATAATTTTTTCCAGTAAAACAAACACTGAAGGATTCAAAGTGTTGTGAATTCATGCTTTTGAATAGCTATGAAAGCTACAAAGACTCAAGAAAGCAACTAGAATGACCAAGAACAAAATTCCAGGTGGTAGGACTGATTGTCGATGAACAGTCAACCAAAAACCAAGATTTTCAATTTTTTTTAAAAAAGGAACCACAAATGACTATGAAACAAGACAACCAAGAGAAGGTTCTAATACGATGCCAATTTTCTACTGAATGCCTCTTAAAGTGAGAGAGTCTTTCCATTAGATAGAGAAAATAAAGATTACACATCCCTAAAGATCCGTCATTCCTATCCCTAAAGATCAACTATTCCATCTCTACAAATCTGCTATTCAATCCCTCTAAATCTGCCTTGCTATCCCTCCAAATCAGCTATTCTATCACAATATTTATTCCTTTGATTCTACAACATATGTATATGATCATGCTAATTTATATCACTATATAATTACATTAATATATACAATAATTTAGTTGTCCATCATGCTAACAAGTATCAGTTAAGCAAAATTAGTTAGGGGGTATATAGTGTAATTATTTAGTGGAATATGAATGTAAGGGGATATATGTTTGTAATTATTTTGCTTTTATGGGTAAATTTTGTTTGCAGCTCCACCATAACTGCAAGATTCCTGCCTTGTTCTGCTTGTGGCCGGCTGCTGGCAAATCAGAATCTAAAGAATAAAACTTGTGCTGTCTTTTTGTATTTTATGCTACCTTATTGAAAAATATGAACAGAGAAGAAGTCTTTTGTACTTGAATAAAATGATCTCATTCTTATGTAGCAATGCATTCTAATCTTGCAAACACCACAATGAAAGGCAAGGATCAAATGAAAAACTCTCATTCTTGCATACCTTCAGCATCATCCCAAATTTTGCAGAAGTGTTGCATTAGAGGAAATCAGAAAGGGAAACATGACTGTGATTTACCATGCAGTTTTAGTTCTGAATCTCATGTCCTATCGATGGTAAAAATATTTGAAATGGCACAAGCACAATTACTTCACCATACGTCGAAGAAAGAGGATGATCCCTCCATTGCTTCTCAACCCCTTAATTCACATAGTGATCTGTCTCTTGAAGTTTCAGATGATTTGCAGCTTGCTCTTCTACTTCAAGCTTCTGCTGAAATGTTTTCCAAGAGACACTATGAACGTGCAATGGAGTTACTAAGCTTGTGTAATCTGTCTGCTTCTCTTACAGGTACTCCGGTTCAAAGAGTAGTGTACTACTATAGTGAAGCTCTTCGAGAGAGAATCGATAAGGAGACAAAATCGATAACAGGATTACAACTAGATAGACTTGTAGATTTTGAAGTGAAACCAACTGGCGTTGAAGAGCTTTTCTTGTGTTCAAAGCCTCATGTAATTGCATGTTATGACGCACTTCCTTTTTACCAAGTCGCGCAATTTGCTTGTATTGAAGCCATTTTGGATAATGTTAAGTCAGAAAGACGACTTCATTTGATTGATTTTGGAATTAGAAGTGGATCTCACTGGACAATCCTTATGCAAGCTCTTGCGAATCGAAGTGATTGTCCACTTGAGGTTCTCAAGATAACCGCTATTGGAACATCTAAACAAGTGGTTGATGAAACAGGGAAAAGATTGTCATCTTTTGCTGCTGAAAACATGAAGTTTCCCTTCTTCTTTAAGGCAGTGGTGTCAGAAATGAAGGACCTCAGTAAAGATCTCTTTGAGTTAGATACTAATGAAGTTGTGGTAGTTTACTCAGAGTATATTCTTGGGGGCATGTTAGCATGGACTAATCACCTTGAAGTTGTTCTAAGATTCATTAAAAACCTCAATCCTTGTGTGATAGTGGTCATCGAAACTGAGGCAAATACTAACGAGCCAATTTTTATGGATCGATTTAGTGGATCAGTGTTTCTGTATGCTGCACTCTTTGATTGTTTGAAGGCTTTCATGGAACGAGACAATCAGCATAGGATGGAATTTGAAAGACTTGTTCTTAGATAAGTCATTCACAATGTGATCACTTGTGAAGGAGAAGGAAGGATCTTCCGCAACGTAAGGCTGGAAGTATGGAGGGCTTTGCTTGAAAAGTTTGGTATTAAGGAAACAGAATTGAGCGAATCATCCTTGTATCAGGCAAATCTAATGGCCGATAGGTCTGCTCATGGTTTTTGCACTCTGGATATGGATGGAAATTGCCTTACTATTAAATGGAAAGGAACTCCAATAGTATTTGCTTCAGCTTGGAAGTTTGTCCATGATTGATAGATGTCCTTTCGGGGGATGGAGGTGGCATGAAGCCTATTAATACAGAACACAAATAAGCATATGAAATAAATCATCTAGTAGTAATGAGGACTCTCTGATGGACTAAGATTGAAGAAACCTCAAAAATCCCATTGCTAATTTGTCTATGTTAAGTTGGAAAGATCGTGTTCGGTAGGCATGCAATAGTTGTTTCTTGTTCACAAGTATTTTATTCGTTTGTTACAATTTGTTCATTAATTTTACATGACCTTCTCTTCTTTTCTTTTCTTTTTCAATTTAATGTATCCAAAGAATGAAGGAAAGAAAAAGGAAATTACCTTGTTTTGGAACATAGTTTCATGTTTCAAAGTGGGCTTGTGGCTTTGGAACTGATAGTTAAATTAACTGCTGTTCGAAAACAATGTAAATAAGATACGTGACTCTTCAATGCTATTGTAAGGTAGACAAGAGAATAAGAATTCATTGTGAATACGAGACAAGTAAGAAGAGATGAAAGATCATCTTGGCAGAAATGTTAGTGTTGGCATTTGAAGCTTTATGCAAGAATAGCTCGGATTAGGCTGTTACATTAGTAAGATTTTTGGAATAACTTGGACTCCAGAAAGAAATCATGGATCAAATTCAAAGTGAAAAGGGAAGTTCTTTCTTGCTTCTAGCATGCAGGCCAAAGCATGATAATGGAAATGGCAAAGTGTTATTGTAGTGTGTTGGTCGCGTGGTCTATATACCTAGTATGAAAAGATACAAGAGGAATGAAAGATAAACTTGTCTTTTTTAGCTTGATGAAATGCTTGAGAATTCCTTTATGAATTTAAAAGGCCTTGTTATCAAATGGAAAAAAAACTCCATCTAAGTTTTGTTTTTTCCTGAAGTTTCACCAAGCCGGAAAGGTTCCATTCCTTTTATGAGGACTTATCTTGAGAAAAGAAAATTCATGATTTCCTATTAAAAACTGCTGCTTCTCTTTTTCTTCTTCTGTCAGCAAAATCTGAGAAAACTTCAGCAAATATTGTTCAACTTGTATGACCGTTTTGTGGATCAAGGTAAAATCATAATTAAACTTAAAATTGTTATAATAATATTCTGTTGGTCAACTTTTGAACATTTTAATTAGGAGACAAGGGCGTGCTATGCAAGCGAGAAGGCATGTACTATATGTGGCTCTTGATGATAAAATAAATGAAAAAACACATGATGATTAAGATGGCAAACTTTCTTTAAATTGTTTTTGCATTCATATAGTTAGTTTTATTATCGACTTAGAAAGTAAAATGAATAACTTCTATTTATATATCAAATTTCCATTTGTTGACTATTCTTTAGGAAAAGAAAGATAAGGAAATAGAAAAGCAAGTTTTTGCTTCTGTCTAAATAAATATGCAAGGCTATAGATGAAGAACACTTCCATGGAACTTTTATAACTAAAAAAGATAACTTAGGAAAAGAAATAGATTAAATATTAGAAGTAGCTTCTTAGGGAACATGGATTTAAATTTTAATCATAAACCTCAGAAAAATCCAGCAATGAATCACATAACTCTAATCATCACATTGAGTTATATATTCTTGGTACAAAAAGAAAGCTACTTTTTTCTTGGTTAAGACTTTGTTGGTATCTCCTTACAGATAGAGATGTATAGCAAATCAGAAGTTTTGGTTAGCTGATGCAATGTGGTTTCGGACTGTATCTATTTGAAGTAGACTCTTTTATTCGGCTACTAGCCGGCTGCTGCCAAATAAGGCATGAAATGAGTGAGCTATTGTCCATGTTTTTGCTGTCCTATCCTCTATTTTTTTTCCTTTTTTCTTGTTTGGTACCTTATATATGATTAGATGGAAAAGGAATATGAAAATAGCACAAGTTTTTGTCTTCATGGTCTGAATAAAATGAGCTTCATTCTCTAATGAGGATAGATTTAGAAAACCATTTATACTGAAGATTTGTCAAAAGGAAGAACGGGGCGTCTTTAAGAGTTTTTTCGCCATGGATTCAAGTCTTGTAAATAAAGGAAAGGATCAAATGCAAAGGCCTCGTTGTGCTGAAGAAAAGAAGGAAAGCTCTTGTCTTCCGTCAGCATCATGTACAATTCTGCAAAAGCATTATTGTGGTGGAGAAATAAGAGAGAAGCCCCATGATATTCCATCCAGCAACACTTCTGGATCTCATGCACCATCGACAGTAAGCATATTTGAAATGGCGCGAGCACAATTACTTCAGCAGACTTCCAAGAAAGAGGATAGTTCCTCCTTTACTTCTAACACGTGTTGTGGTCTGTATCCTCGAGCTTTAAAAGATTTTGAGCTTGCTCTTCTACTTCAAGACTCTGCTGAAATGTTTTCCAAGAGACACTATGATCGTGCAACGGACTTATTAAGATTGTGTAACTTGTCTGCTTCTCCTTCAGGTACTCCTGTTCAAAGAGTTGTGTATTACTTCTGTGAAGCTCTTCGAAAGAGAATTGATAAGGAGAAGGGAACATTGTCACTTAATAGACCTGAAGGTTGGGAAGAGAAACCATTTGATTTGGACAAGGTTCTGCAGAATCCAAAGCCCTTTGCAGTTGTATGTTATCAATCATCACCTTTCTTCCAAGTGCCGCAATTTGCTGGAATTCAAGCCATCATAGATAATGTCAAGTCAGCAAAGAGAGTTCATTTGATCGATTTCGGAGTCAAAATTGGTTCACACTGGGCAGTCCTCATGCAAGCTCTTGATAATGTAGGTGACTGTCCATTTGAGCTTCTCAAGATAACCGCTGTTGCACATCAAAACAGATGGTTGAAGAAATAGGACAGAGATTGTCATCTTTTGCTGCTGAAAACATTAAGTTTCCCTTTTCCTTCAAGGCAGTAGTGTCGGAAATGAAGGACCTCAGTAAAGATCTCTTTGAGTTAGATACTAATGAAGTTGTGGCAGTTTACTCAGAGTATAGTCTTGGGGGCATGTTAGCATGGCCCAATCACCTGGAATCTGTTCTAAGATTAATTAAAAGCCTTAATCCTTGTGTAATGGTTGTCATTGACTCCGAGGCAAACACTAACGCGCCAATTTTTATGGACCGTTTTAATGAAGCACTATTTCTGTATGGTGCATTCTTTGACTACTTGGATGTTTGCATGGAACGAGACAATCATTACCGAATGACATTTGAAGGACTTATTTTGAGGAATATCATTCAAAATATAATCACTTGTGAAGGAAATGAGAGGACTTTCCGCAATGTAAGACTTGAAGTATGGAGAGATCTGTTTGAAAAGTTTGGTATCAAAGAAACAGAATTGGGCGAATCATCCTTGTACCAGGCAAATCTAATGGCCAATAGGTGTGGTCATGGTTTTTCTACTCTAGATATGAATGGAAAGGGCCTTCTAATTAAATGGAAGGGAAGTCCAATAATATTTGCTTCAGCCTGGAAGTTTTCACCATGAATGAAAGATGCCCCTACTTGGTGGGTGTGGCACGGAGCCTATCGATGTATGTAAAGAATCAAATGGAAACAACTCATCTTGTTTTAAGAACCTTTTGATCATAAACTGCTGTAACCTGAAACACTAAGTTATCAAAGACTTTATACTTCTTCCGTTTCAATTTGGTTGCCTTACTTCCCTTTCTAGTCCATTTGAATAAAGAATGTTTTTTCCTTTTTTGGTAACTTTTTATTTCAACTTTCCACATGACAGGTTTAAAACCAAGAGATTCAAGTCTTCTTTAATTTCTCAAACTTCATGCCAAGTCAAAATCACACAAATAAATTGAAATGGAGGGAGTATTTGTTTAATTTCATTTGTATTGCATGCATTGCTTCTCTGCCTGCCTTAGGACAACATTGTATCTAATTCTCATTTCTTTAGTTCAATTCCATCTATTAAAATTTATTCCATAATTTTTCCATTCAGTTCCTTATGCAGCAATCTTTGATATCTTAAAAACTTGCATAGGGATAAATAATCAGTACAGCATTCTAACTGAAACAGTTATTCTAGAAAAAAGTCATTCATAATGTGATCGCATCTGAACGAGAAGAGAGGTTTTTTTCACTTTGCAAGGCTGAGAGAATGGAGGACCTTATTTGCAAAATGACATATTAGTAAAACAGAATTGAGCAGTTCATGCTTATACGACACAAAATTTAATATATTGGGATTTGCTTGCTGCAGTTCTTGCACTCTTGATATGGATGGAAATGGAATTATCATTAAATGGAAAGGAACCCCGAATACCTTTGTTTCAGTCTGGAAGTTTGACCATGATAGAAGATGCCCTGATATGGAGAGGGGTGTACTGATGAAGCAAAACAGTCATGAGATGAAGATACAATAGCTTGTAATCCTACTTCTTAATCTCCTTTTTATTTAGTAGGTACTGCATCGCCTATCACGATTGTAGCTTTTCAATCATGCTTGATCTATAGCTCTATGGACCTCCAATAATATCTTAAATAGGTCATGTATCTCTTATGATGATTGTACATTTGCCAATTGCCCATTCATTCTTGTGTAGCAGATGAATGGACCTGCAATACGCTTCTTTTTATGTATGAAACACATGAGAAAAATATACACATGAAAATCCAACCTTCCTGAACAACCTTACTTTCATGCGGCCCTGAGAATGGAAAAAGAACACAATTTTATTGTTTCATCCACACAACCTACAAGCGTTCGGGAAGGAGGAATTGCTCTCAAAAAGGAATCTATTGATTCTCTCCCAATAGGCTGGACAGTAAGTGGGATGATTTACTTCACGGCCTGTGTGGAGGACATAAAACCAGAAGTCTCAAGGATGTTTTGTAGAGCCCCTCGTCCTCACGTCCAGGTCAATACTTATGCGACAAGGAATTTCTCTACCTTAAGACCGTTAGAGTTACTGCCGCTGTTTACCAGGGCTTCCATTCAAAGCTCAAGTATATTGAAAAGCTTCAAATATCTTCTTTTTGTTTTCCTATCGCATGCATCCTCTATCTGTGTCAACTCTCTTTCTTTTGTCCCTTCACAGTGTTATCTAGGAGATCAAGACAGTTTGTTTAGGTTACCATGTAAATTGTAGATCCAACATTTGTTTAGCCTTTCTTTGTCAAAATGAGCACAATCGGTCGTCTTTTCAAGATTAGATAGAGCCATAGATAGATTTTCCTAAGTAACTACACTCCGTTTATAATCTAAAATTTAATTCGAGTCTTCTTGTTAGAATTTCAATCAGAGAACAGAAGAAACTGTTGTAAGAGTTAATTTTGTCCTGTAGAATGAAAGCCTTGTTCTTGGATTACACATTGTCATATATGAATCTGACATCCTTTTATTTCAAGATGGCAACAGCCAAGAGGACAATTGTGGGCATTTTCATTATCTGTTTTTAAAAAGAAAACCTCCAAGGTATCGCCGTCCTATGGTTTATTTTCAATATTGTCATGGTCCTATTCTTTGACCACATCTGTTTGGACTGTTGTCCTTTCTTCTGGTAACAGCCTTTAACTAATGATTTAACTAAAATAATATGACATGATAGGGAGAAATTCTCTGTCTCAAGTAATTAATATAATGTCGTAGCGATTAACACTATTGACAAAGATGAGATTCATGCTGAAGCAGTGAAAGATGCAGAAAATTTTGATGTTCCAAATAAGGAAACCACCCTCCAGGAATTCTGAGGTACAAGAGTAAGGGAAAGATGAATGAGATGAATTTAGATATGCCAAGTCACATTTCTGACCACTCTCCGGTTCTATCGACAACAACCATCATGAAAATTGCCAAAGAGCAATTAAAACTTTATACCTCACAGAATCATGATGCTTATTCCATTATTTTTAGTCCCTTGATTGCGGATTTGGGCCTTTCTCCTCAAGTTACAGAGGAAGTGGAGCTCGTTCTACTGCTTCTAGTTTCCGCTGAAATGCTAGCCAATCGACAATTAGATTGTGCAAGAAAGTTGTTGAACTTGTGCATCAACTTTTCTCTTTCAGCAGGTAATCCAGTTCAAAGAGTTGTCTATTATGTTGCTGAATCTCTTCGGAAGAGGATCGATAAAGGGACAGGAATACCAACTATAGCATCAAACATTGATGCAGTGAATCCAAATATTATGGAAGACGTTCTCATGGATCCACGAACCGATGTTATTGAGACTGAACAAATGCTTCCCTTCCGCAAAGTAACTCAATTTACTGGAATTCAAGCCATCTTGGACAGTGTTAAATCATTCAAGAGGATTCATTTGATTGATCTTGGGATAAAAACCGGATCACAATGGACAATCCTAATGCAAGCTCTGGTTGGTAATGGTGAATGTCCACCGGAACATCTCAAGATAACAGCGGTTGGAACCTCTTTGACTCGAATGCAAGAGGTAGGGAAGAGATTGACATCTTTTGCAGACACCTTACATATACCTTTTTCCTTCAAAACAGTTGTATCTGACTTGAGACATATCAGGAAGGATTTATTTGAGTCAAAGGCTGGTGAAGTTGTGGCAATCTATTCTGACTCGCGTCTTTGGACCTTGTTAGCATGGCCTAATCACTTGCAATCTCTTATACAAGTTTGCAAAAGTTTGGATCCATGTGTAATGGTGGTAACTGAAATAGAGGCAAATACTAATACACCAATTTTCATCGATCGTTTCAATGAAGCATTGTTTTACTACAGTGCTATCTTTGATAGTCTTGAAACTTGCATAGGGTGGAACCATCAGTACAGAGCAGTAGCTCAAGGAGTATATATAGGAAGGATTATTGAAAATGTAATCACATCCGAGGGAGAAGAGATGGCTCATCGCCATGAGAAGCTTGGATCTTGGAGGGCCTTATTTGAAAGATTTGGTATAGAGGAAACAAAACTGAGTCACTCATCCTTGTACCAAGCAAAGTTACTGGCAGAAAAGTCTACATGCCATGGTTTTTGCAGTCTGGAAATGGATGGGAAATCCCTAATTATTAAGTGGAAGGGAACCCCAATTAAGTCACTTTCTGCATGGAAGTTCCACTAATAAGATAG